>JARHVA010002673.1:2250000-2422500 GCA_037957365.1 Torreya grandis
GGGTAAATTCCTCTTTAGTAGACCATTCTAAAATCTCAAACCCATCAGGGGTCTATCAAATCATGGTCTCTTTCTTTTCCTTTTCATTCTCATTGATGTCTATGGGTGAGGAGGCTATAGTAGTCTTTTTTTTATTAATTATCTAAGATATCCTAGGAGGAGGTCTCCTTCTTCTTGATATAGAGGGTTTTTTTTCAATTTTATTCTTTTTTAAAGGATGAATGGCTATTGGAACTTGTTATTCCTATGCAGTAGTTGATGGAAGAACTTCCTCTTGTCCTGAAGGAGCCATGGTGGAAGAATAAATTATTGGCAAGGAGATATTTTTAATAGTGGGAGAAGTAATATTTTACTCAATTTGTGTGGGTGGAATTTCCTCTTCTATGTCATCAGGAGGTAGGACTAGTTTCCTTTTCCTTCTTCTACCAGTAGTAATTTTAGATGGACCCTTAGTAATTATGGGCTGTCTAGTACCACTAGTTCCCATAGTATCTTATTGTGAAATCTATTAGGCCTACTCCTCAGGAGATTCCTTCTCATTATTCTCCTCTTCTTGCTAAGTTTCACCATTCACTAGGGTTAGAAATTGTTCCCAACTGAGGTCAGGCTAGCAGTGTTTATTCCATGTTTGATTATCAACCATATTAGGTAATGATGAGATAGGGATTTCTCAATCCCATTCTAGTACTCTTTAGATATCTTTTTTAGAATTTTATGTATGTGATTTGGAATATTAATGGTCTTATCATACCTTAAGCGATTCAAAAATTTAAACTAGAGAAAATAAATTAGAGAGTACCTTCCTTCACTTTCATATATTTGATGATGTATAATGTTATTTCCCTCTAGGATATAGGTAGGTTGAGTCTCTTTATATCACCTTTATTTATTATTATCCTTTCATCTCCTTGATAGAACTATTATTTTTCTTCTTGAACACTAGGTTTGTCTTGCTAGTTCTCTCTTATACTTGGCAACCTAGTTGCCTAACTTACCAGTTCTTCAGTGGATACAAATGTGATGTCATGTATAGTAACTTGCTCTCTTGTAAAGGATCCTAAAAATTTCCTAGAAAGGTGTTATAATAAATACTATAATCATAATAAGTGGTCTATCTAACTCTATTGAAAACAACCCAACTAGCTGGGTCTCCTTGAAATTGCCTATGATCTATGTGTTCCCTTCTCACAACTGACTCTCCCATTTTACTAAGTTTAAATTTTTGTCATTCCTCTCAACCATTAATTAGCAACACACTCTATTTGGATTCTAAATTTATACCTACAACAAAGAAAAGTGTGTTTAATAATGGTGGTTTATGGTTACTAGTTGTAGGTTGCAAGTTATGACATGTTTTAGTTTTTTGTGAATGGTTGTACTTATAAGGGAAAATAATGAAAGTGATTATTTTCCCTATAGGTTATTACGGCATCATTATTTAATCTAATACTATATGTATGAACCCCATAGTGTATGTTATTATCACTTGTAGCATTCTCCCCCTCCCATGTGAGTTGTCACTTGTCCCAAAGTGATGTGGAATGAGTAGGATGGAAGGGATAGAATAAGGTCATGATTATGGATATAAGTGTGGGTTGAGGCATCATCATGAGGGTTTAAATGTGAATTTAGAGGTATTAATGAATGACATGTTAATGATTTAATATGCTTTTCAATATAATACATGATATATTAAAATAATAAATACTTTTCTATGATCAAAATATACGATGTACTTTTTTAATGGTTTACCTAGGGTTACGTCGAGGATTTTCATGTGAGTGTTTGCATGTGAGTGGTTGATAGAATGAAATGGTTTTTTTGGTAGTTATAAATGGATTGAATCATACCCCTTTGTGTAATTATGAGATAATAGGATGTCAGCCTTCCATGGTGCCCTTAGCTCACCTACATGTAATCATGACAACCTGCATGGAACTAAAATAGGGGTCTTTTAGTTGAATGAGATATTATTACCCTCTTACCACAAGGTGGTTACTATAGATCTATGTTATCCAAGTTAGGTGTTTTATGAAAATGGAAAAGGGTGGCTGAGGTTGTTTTTGTTGTGTGATCTTCCTCTACATGAGCCTACTAATGATTTATCTCTATGTTGTCTTACTCCCTATGGATTATGTGCCTAGTGAACTTTTCCTTTGGAAATGAGTAGGGTTTTCAAAATTGGGACCTTGTTATTCAGGGGTAGTCTTGAGTAATGTGTTGAATTTTCTACTCTAATCCTCCTTCACTACTCATCTAGCTTGTCTAGTATCTTCCATGTATTGCTCAAAAGTTAATAGCCAAGGCCATAACTTAGAGTTTTTGAAAAACTATCATGTATGTGCTTAGAGAGGTGTTAAAGTGTACCTATAGCAACTATAAAGTTATGCCCAGATTTCAGGAAGGTTATTATATTATCTATAGGAGATCCCATAATACTAAAAGAATATGACTAGTTTTTCTTAAAATGATTTTTTATTTTTCATTTTTGTGTTTACCCCTAAATAGCTAGCAAGTTGGTTTTCTATTTAGGCCCATTTTATAGTTCTAGGTAACTAGTGGGTTAGTTTTCTACCCAACAACTACCAATAACACCCAAAAAGGGTTTTCATTAATGGTTTTTTTACTCTAACTATTACCTATAATATAATGTTTATTCTTGATCCTTACTAATTCAATAGTGAAGGCAACTAGTCAAGGACCAAGTGAAGGTCACTAGTCAAGGACCAAGTGAAGGTCTAAATCTTCATGCCAGAGGAGGGATAAGATGTCATCCTTTCCATCTTCTTCTATATATTAGCTAGTTATTTTATCTAGTGAGACATATTGCTAATCTACCACATCATTTTATTTATTTTGTACATCATACATATATTCTTGGTAAACTCCCCTTGAGTGAGTGGATTTTTATACAACTTTAGTATATGATAATTGACTAGTAGATGAAATCTTATTGGATTAATGGTTTAGAGTTACACTCCTCCATTGTCATAAATATGCTCAATCTCAAATGGACCAAGCCATTTGGTATAGATTTTGCCCTTCTTATCCTTATTTTTTTAATAATAAATAAGGGCCCAATCTCTTACATTGAATTATGTGGTCTTAATGTACCTATCATGCCATGCAATCCATTAGTACTTTACAAGTTTTATGTTATACAATGCCTACTATCTATATTCATCTAATGCATTTAGTTACATAAGCCTTTCTTTTTGTATTTTAGATATATCCATCCCAAATTATAATGGTGTCCATAAGGTCTTATGCTCAAATTCAATTTACAACACAAGTTTCTTCCCATAGAATAACTCATATGGAGTGAACCCTGTAGTAGTCTTTCATGTGATTTTATAAGCCCAAATAGCTTCAGGAAGTCTAGCCTCCCAGTCCTTATAGGACATACTAACAGTCTTGGTTAAAATATTTTTTAACTCCTTGTTAGTGACTTCCACCTATCTATTAGACTCTGGACGATATGGAGTTGATTTCTTATGCCTAATCTCATATTGTTAGAACAAATAAGTAATTAAATTAGCATTGAATTGAGGTCCTTAGTTAGTGACTATTTATTGTGGTACATCATATCTTGTGAATATTTTTACATAGAGGAAAGCTACCACCTTCTCATCCCTAGCATGTGTAAGAGCCTTTACTTCCACCCATTTAGTGACATAGTCAGTACATATAAGGATGTACTCTTTGTTATTAGATTTTAGATCAAAAGGTCCTACAAAGTCTAGGCCCCATTTTTCAAATTGTTTAAGAACCATTTGAGGCTACAAAGTTATCTCATCTAAACATGTGGGTCTCCCCATACAATAACATCTATCACAATGAGAAATATACTTTATTACATCTTTATGGAGTGAGGGCCAATAATATCTTGTATTTAATATTTTTACTATTATATGCTTGGCTATAAAGTGCCCTCCATAAGGTTTATCATGGTAGTCTTTGAGGATATCTATAAATTCATATTCTCTAAGACATATTATGATGATTGAGTCAATCCTAGTATAGAAAATGAATATGGATAGCCATGAATACCTACCAATTTTTTTAATCAAAGATCTTTTTTGTTTAGGGATGAAGTGTTTGTGGAAGTAACCCTATGGCAAGGTAGTTATCAATATTAATATACCAAGGTGTGGTAAGGGTGAGGGAGAATAGGTGCTCATCTATAAATGAGTCATCCACTATGGTATCTTCTTGAGGGAATTATAGATGTGATAAGAAGTCAACCATGACATTGTCCTTACCAAGCTTATCTATATTGGTAAAATCAAATTCATATAATAAGAGTAGCCATATTATCACTATACCTAAGATAGTTGGTTTGTTCATAAGGTACCAGATGGATGCATGGTTTATATGAACAAAGACATGATACCCTATGATGTAGTAATGAAACTTGTTGATATCATAGACTACTACCAAGAATTATTTTTTAGTAACTGCATAATTTAATTATGATCCCTATAGGTTCTTGCTTACAAAATATATAACATAATTGATTGTTTATTGTTTTTTGTCAAGCATATCTCCTAGATTAGTATCCAAATAATTTGTGTGAATATGGAAGGAAATCATCCAATTAGGACCATGTAGAATAAGGGTGGTGGTCAATAATTCCTTTAGTTGTTTGAAGGTTGTTTCATAGGTAGGAGTCTAGATGAATTCAACATCTTTAGTCAAGAGAGTGAATAATGGTGCTGCTACATTGTTGAAATTGTTGTTAAATATCTTGTAGTAATCAGCATGTCTTAAAAAACTCCTGACATCTTTCTATTTTTGTGGAACAAGTATTTTTTTATGATGCTAATTTTTTTAGGGTCAACATTAATTCTTTCAATAGATCCATAGTAACCTAAGACAATGACTTCTATCATAATCATGTATTATTTATTGTGAATTAAAGATAAATGGTGCTCCTGACAATGTTTTAGCACTTTCTCTAGCTTCTTCAAACACTCATACAATATTTCTCCATGAACAATGAATTCATATATATATATATATATATATATATATATATATATATATACATATTCATTGGCCATATATGCAAAGATACTCAAGACAACCCTTTAGAATGTTATAGGAGTGTTACATATCCCAAAAGGTAATACAACACAAGCATAAGTACCCTAAGGACAAGTTAAGGTGGTTTTATCTTAGTCCTTAGAAGCAATCCTAATTTGGTTGTAACCATTGAAGCCATCCAAAAAGGAAAAAAATTTCTTCCCTACTAGTGTGTCCAACCCCTAATTAATGAAGGGGAAAGGAAAGTAATCCTTTTTGGTTGATGTATTAAGTTACCTATAATATATGCATATACACCATTCTCCATTTTTATTTGGTATAATTACCAATGGTAAAACCCATTCACTATCTAAGATGGGATATATAAATCTAGTGGTCAGGGATTTCTCTAATTCGACTTGATTATTTCTCTAAGAGATAGATTCATCCTACATTGTGGTTGTCTGATTAGTTGGACCTCTTATTTAATATAAATATGATATGTGCATGTTTCTTGAATAATTCCTTACATATACTCATAATTCCATGTAAAAGTGTATTGGTTTTCATGCAACATGTTGACTAGGAACTTTTCCTCATTTGACTCCAAGTTGTTATCAATAAACAATATTTTTCTTGGAGAGATTTCAGTTTTTTGTGAGAGTGATTTCATCATTTTTATATTACTAATGGATCTAGTTTGGATATAACTATAAGTTAATAGATAGTGTAATATTTCATATATAGATGAATTAAAATTATCTTCTTCTTAGAGGCTGGAAAATGGGCGTTCAACACATTACAGGCAGTTGAGATCTATAAAATAAGTTTGGTAATTATTCTAGAAAACTTTGGAGAGAATTGTATCTTCTTCATGATCAACCAAAGTGCATGCATGGTCTATGGTGAATATAAGATTCCAAGGAGCCTAGTCTACCTCATCTTTTTTAGCTTATAATGTATGTTTTGGTGCTAAGGTCAACTATACTGAAGGATAGAGGACCAACTTCTTAGTGTGGTTTCCATTAGAAATCAATATGTCACCTGATCTAAAATTGATGAAAGCATCAGTTGTGGTAAGCCAAGGTGATTTTAGGATAAGATGATATCCACTCAAATTAGATTTTGGCTATAGTATAATGAAATCTATAAGATACTCTAAAGAATATATAGTAATGACAAGATCTTCGATGACTCCTTCTGGTTTGATTGTAGACCTATCAGCTATTTATATTATTGTAGATGTGGAATGAATATTATTCAACTGTAGTTTGTTCATGGTTTCAATTATCATTACATTTATTACATTATCTAAGTTTATCAATGTATTTTATAGTTTTTTATCATGGATTTGGACTAGTACTACTAGGCATCCTAGATTTCAATATTTCTTTGGTAGGATGTTTCCTAGAATAATGTTTGCTAGCTAGCCAATTACATTCACTATATTGGGATCCTTCTTCTTCCTTCCAAGTTAATGTAGACATAAATCTTCAATAAATTTGGAATATATGGGCACATCCTTGATGACCTATAAGAGAAGAATATTAACAAAAATATCCTTGAGTTGTCCTATGAAATCAAATTTAGGCACAATTGAGTGTTGCTAAAGGCTAAAACATTTGAGAAATAGTGGGGCTACTTCATCAATAGCTTTATTTATTGGTTCTAAGAGTTCTTATGGAAGTGAGGTTGGGTTAGCATGATCTTCTAGAGTTTCTTAATTTGTCTCTATTATTATAGATGGGGTTGGGGGTGGTAAAAAAATTTTCTAAATGTAGGTGAACCTCACTGATGTTCACCATATATATCGAGTTCTAGATAGGTTTAATATTGAATGCTGATTGTACCAAATTATTTTTAAGATTCTATATGGGCTGGTTAGGGAGTTAATTAGGCTTGAGTACAACTTTTCTATTGGGAATAAGAGTAGGAGGTTGTTGATGTTGTGGAGGGAATCCTCCCTGATGGTTTCCCTAGGGCTGATTAGGTCTTTAGGGTTGCTACCACTAGTTTGTGAAAGGTGGGTCTTAGGGTAGTTACCAAGTTTGTATCCAAAGTGTGATTACATTTTTTGGAGGCTACCAGGAGGTGGTGGGGTATATTGTTTGAGGTGGATGCTAGGTATAATTAAGAGGTGGGACATTCATCTAGAGACTAGTCAAATTGGGAGTAGTATTTGAAAATTGTGAATTAAAGCAGGCAAAATTTTCAAAAGGTGTGTTTTGTCCCATACTTGAATAAGATGGTTATTGAATCCATGGATTTTTTAAGAAACATAGAAAACCTAGTCTGTATCTTCTCTTATAGCATGTAGCTCTACTATTATTGGTTTTTTAGCTATAATATTGTCTACTTTAACCTAAACTTCATGACACCTATAGTCTATTTTCTTCTTCTTATAATTTAGATAATAGTTGGTCAAATCTTGATCCAAGGCTACTTGTTTTTTTCTTGAGTGTAGGTTATCCAATGGGGTAGCCACATGACTAATGATATTTTATTTCATGTCTTGTAATAGGTTACTAACTTTATATTTTGATAGGCCATTTGTAGATACTAGTGGAAGCTTACTACCCTAACTTTGTTTATGGCAGACCCGAAATAATTCTTGCTCAACTCCTTGATGTTTATAAATGGTAAATGGGAGATATCTCCCTCACTCATTAGGTCCAAGGCTTCCAAGAAATATTCTCAGACTCCTTTTAGGAAGATGAGTTTTAGAGATTCTTCTCCTAGTCCACTTTTCTTGAATTTATGTACACTAAACATGAACATTCAACATAATCTTCCAAAGATTTGTCCCTTTCTTGAGTCATCCTAAATATGTCATTTATTCTATACTTTCTTCATCATCCATATTACTAATACTTAGCTATATATTTATTTTTCATGTCCTCCCAAGTATGGATTGAATTACTACCCAGTCCCATGAATGAATGAAGTGTTGAATCTTTAAGGGTGGCTGGAAAAAGTTTCAATTTCTTTGCATCCTACCTATATTATAGCTTCTACAGAGGATATCAAATTTTTTTAAAAAGGTGTCTAGGTATTTTGATAATGTACCTCTAAAATTAGGCAAGGATGAAGGTAAGATATTTTTTATTTATGTTATACCTATTGCATCTAGAATAGGAAATTCAAAAGTAACTATGTTTGGAGTCTTGTTGTCATCTACAAACTCTCCTTCTCTATTTATCATGACTTTTTATTGTGATATGGATACCAAATGTAATCAAGATCATGTATTAAAATTTGATATCAGTCCTTTTGTTAGTGTGATAGTAAATATTTATCTACTAATCCATAGTATTTCTACCAGATGAGAAATTTGAAGATTCTTCTAAGCTTTCTTTGATTTGTTTAAGAAAGCCTTATTGGAATATTGTTTTGATGTTACTTTTTGGAGTGTTTGGTTCATAAAGTTCTTCTCCTTAATTTTTATTTACTAACTTAACTAATGTTTTCTCTACTTTTGTTTCTTTTTTCAAAGCCAATAGTACTTCTTCTACAAGTTACTTCCTTTGGTTTGTAGTGTTTCCTTCTTTAAGGGCCCTCTGACTTACGGTATATTTTTCAATAAGATTATTAGTTACTACATGTATTTATGGTTATTTATTGGTAGAAACTTATGGCTTGTTTGGCAAGAATCTCCCTTGAGAATTTCTTTCTCTCTACATAAACATTATGTCACATGTTTCAGCTATCTTGTCCCTTCCTACATAGGATTAGTGTCTTTTTTTATTTTTTGTGTGTTCTAGGGGGTTGTTTTAGAAGAATAAAAAAATAAAATAAAGGAGTACAGAAGTTAAAATGATTGGAATTGAAATTTTACTTCTAGAAAGCAATAAAATTATCTATTGAAAGTGGGAAATTACTCTAGAAAGCAAAAAATGAAAGAAAGAAAATTACACTAGAAAATAGGAAATGAAACCAGGAAAATTAAAGGCACACTTTGTGAAAAATAAATCACTCTTTTAAGAAAGTAAATTAAAAAAAATCATAAAATAAGTAAATTATAATATTGTAAAGAGGCATTCAAGATTGTGCACCATCAACATCTAGAAACTTAGACATCTGGCATAAGACACTGTAGTTCCCTCACTTGACTTACCTGACTACATAGGATGGTGCATCAAAAATGTTGTGCACCATCAATAGCTAGGAACATAGACATCTAGAATAAGACACTGTAGTGTCCTCACTCAAATTTCCTAGTTGGGTAAGATAGTGCATTAATCAATCTTAAAAATCAATAATTGTTTCTAGAAAACAATAATTGACACCCTCCTCAGCAATGATGCCAAAATGTTATGCAGACTAATTACCTAGTTAATATCAAATTCTTGAGTTTGATTAACATTAATTGCCAACTTAGGGTACATATGTTTTTGAAAAATGTCAGCACTATATATGCATTATTGATCCATAGATTGTCTTTCTTACTAGTTGCAGTATAATGAACTTTACTGAATTCACCAAATAATTATAATATGAAACTATTGTAACAAAAATATAGAAATATTTCACACTTATGAATGACATATGCATCACACTTTATATAATGAAACTAATAATGAAATAAACTTACATAACACACTTAACTAAAGAGGGTCAGGATATTCACTATAACTCCTTTTGAGGGGTCCCTTTCTCATTTAGAACTAAGTTCTAATCCTTCTCCAAGAGACTTGAAAAAGCTTATTATAGAATTAACCTTCTCATTACTCAGATATGTAACAATTAAAGATTCCTACAAAAGATTATAATATTCAAAATGTAATGTGTTCTATAATTCTACTATTATGTTATCATCTATCCCACAACTGATCTGATCTAGGTTTTGTCATTAAATACAAAAGGTAGTTTATTAGATTTTTACTAAAAACACTAAACTAGGGAAAAATACAAATACTTAAAAACTACCCTAGTCAACCTTCAAGTGGTTAGTAATTGAAGTTACTTATTTGAGGCCTAACTAGGTTAAGGATAATGTATATTATTTTGTTTTTTTATTTCTTTTTGTCTCCTTCCCATTGTCCTTATCTTTCTCATCTTTGGTATCACATCCAAGTTTCCTTACATGTGAGGAGTCCATACAACAACTATAGTCCTTTTGAATTATTCATTTAATTCCCAATATAGCTGGATGTGTCCTTAATATTTGATCATAATAATAGTTATATTTTATATAGTGGTTGTGGGTAAACTATAGGTGAAAACCTATTGTTATTATAGGCAATCTACAGTGGCTACATGCAACCTATAGGTGGAAACTGGTAGTGGCTATGGGTAACCTATAGGTGGAAGCTTATAGTTTATATGGGCACCCTATAGGTGAAAGTCAGTAGTGGGTATGAGCAACATGTAGGTGGAATCCTATAGTTTCTATAGGCAGCCTATAGGTGGAAGCCCATAGTTTTTGCACACAGTCTATAAGTGTTGTGCCCAAACAAGGTTCATGTAGCCTTATATTACCCTTCAAATGATTTTCAAATAAATTTACACAAGTATAATATAATCAAATAAAAAGCATCATTAATTCATAACACACACACACACACACACACACACACACACACACACACACACACACACACACACACACACACACACACACACACACACACACACACACACACAATTTCACACACAAAATCATAAATTCATTTATATGAGTCATGGATGGTTATAGGGATTTGCATAGAAAAAGATATATACCAGTTATGGATGAGGCTATAAAATAGAGAAATTGGTGGCCTCATCACCTAATATGTTCTCAGATGAGTTATAGAGTGAGAATTAATTAATTAACCCTTTATAAGGTGTTGAAGAAAGAGACATGGGATTTTATTTCTTACATGAAGAGAATGAATTTATGTGATCCCTTACTAGGTCATAAGAGGACATTAGTGGTTTGTGTAAATTTTTCTTTGATGGATCAAGGAGAAAAAATGGGGTAGGTATAGGTGTGATTTTTATATATCCATCCAATGATAATTACTTTTCCTCTTACACATTCCAATTTAGTTACTCTTGTAATGTAGCTGTGTATGATGGCCTTATCTATTATCTTCAATGGGAAAGTAAGAGGGGGATCAAGTAGCTATAAATATATAGGGATAGTGATATGATAATACATCAAGTTATAGGCCAAAACACTAAAAATAATCCCTTGATGAAATCTTACAAATATAGAGAGTGGGGCATTCTTGAAGACTTTGAAGCTTTCAAAAGCCTAATAATACCAAGAGAGAAAAATCAACATGATGATAGGTTAGTAGCTATGGGAGCTCAGTTTGACATCCCAAATGAGTTAAAAAATTCCAAAATGTAGCCACATGTGAAATTGGTAATAATACTATCAATTCTATATAATAAGGCTCATTGATAGGTTTTCAAGAGTGACAAGCAGATTGCTTGCTTCTTATAGTAGGAGGCAGATTTTTACTTAATGAATCAAGGTAAATTTCAACATCATTATGAAGATAAAATTATAATACTGAGGTACTTAAAAATTCATAAAGTTTTAGTCACTCTTGAAGGTCTTTTCCATGAAGGAGACCATATGAGGAAAGATAAGGCAGTGATGTCAACTGATGAGGAGAACTATTAAATAGTCTTTATCTTCAAGGAAAAACTCCTCAAGCTTAGAAAGGTAAGTAATAAAGAATAAATCCATTCTTTCATTGAAATTTTAAAGGAATATTCAGACATATTTACTTAGGAATATCGTGATCTGAGAGGATTTGATCCCAACCTAGCCCAACACACTAGAGAACTAGAGGCCAATGCCATATTGGCCCAAGGAACATCAAATAGTAACTCAAAATTTATATTATGAATGTAGTTTTCAATAAAATGTCACTGTATTATTTTGATACTTTAACATATTTAATTTTATATAATGAATGTATTTTAAAAATCATTTGGTTAAGTTATTGAGGGTAACTACCCAATGATTTGAACCACCCAAACACTAATTAACAAGAAAATAAACTAACACTAAATAATGACTAACAAAGCTAAATACAGACTAAAGTCAAATGGGGTGTCCCACAAGAGGAGGCACACCCTATACAAAAATAACTTGCACATAACAAAACCTTGGATTAAATATCTAACAAACCCCCCTTGATCTAAAGGGGTATAGATGATGAAGATCTGGAGATATGACTATGAAGTCATCAATGAATCTCTACTACATCTATAACCTAGCACATTGTACATCATGGTACTAATCAAACTATGGTTGATGAACACAATCATGGCTTGATCATCACTTTTGACCATCGTATCATACTATAATAGAATGCAACAAATAATAACCCAAAATTTAAATTATAAATGTAGTTTTCAACAAAAATGTCACTATATTATTTTGAGATTCTAACATATTTATTTTTTTACAATGAATGAATTTTAAAAGGAATTTGGGTAAGTTATCAAGGGTAACTACCCAATGTTTTGAACCACCTAAAAAATAACTAATAAGAAAATAAACTAACACTAAAGAATGACTAACAAAGCTAACTACCAACTAAAGTCAAAGGAGGTCTCCCATAAGGTGAGACAATCCCCATAAAAAACATAGCTAAAACATAATAAAACCTTGGATCAAATATCCAAAAAAAATCCCTTTATCTAAATGGGTATAGATGATGAAGATCTAGAGCTATGACTATGAAGTCATCATTGAATATCTACTATATCTATAAGCTAGAACACTGCACATCATGATACTAATGAAACTATGGCTGATGAATATGATCATGGCTTGCTCATCCTCTTTGACCATCATACCATATTGTAGTAGAAACTGATCAAATCTTATCCAACTACATTAACCTACATAAGTTCCCACATAGGAAATCATCCAAGTTATCCTCTAGTACTCTATATTGAAAATCTTTCAAATGCCCAAAAATCACCAACATCACATGCATGCCTTTTCTCAACACTCAAAATACTATAAAATATAATGTTGACTCATATAACCACCTATAACTGATCGAAGGCCACTATGTAATATCTTCCCCCTATTAGATGAGAGGTGGGAAGTTATGTATCATAAAAAAAAATTCAAAATACTCTATCTACTCTTTATAAGTCATATCAACTCAGTAAAATAAAGTAAAAACAAAAAGCAAAGTACATAAACCAAAAATCACTATCCCAATAATGAACCCATAATCCAAGCGAATAACAAATTGGAGAAGGAAAATTATCCTCTAACCTCGAAGGATCCTCCAACCTCCAATTAGCTCTATTTAGCCAGTCAGATCCTTGAGGACCTATAAAAACTAAAATGTAACACCATCATCATTGATAACACAAGTAGTGGGACACATTTTTATAGTCCTTGATGTATAAAATGCATGTAGAGAAATTTTGTGAAGATAGGGTGTTGGATTCCACTGATAATTCACTCGTACAATATAATGTTCAATACATTTGGCATAAAAATCACATAAAGAGGATATAAAATATATATTTTATCATTCTAATGTGTCTAAAAATGTTAAAAACCAAGAAGATCACTTGATCACATGACCACCTTTACACAAGTAGAGTGACTGGGAAAACAATTGTCCCAAAAAGTCAACAATACACCCTTATATTGTTGATTTGACTCAAAAATAATTAGAGAGGATTTGAACCCTATCCCTTTTGTGTATCAAGTGATACGCTAATGTCTTCTTGGGTAATTTTTCCATCATATATACTATAAATTAATTTCTATATGTTTTGAAAAATCTGATTATATCCTTATACCTCTTTTTACTAGTGGGAACTATGCAGAGGATCTGTAGATTTCAAAATAAGAGGAAATGGAACCTTTTTTTTGTGACTTAGAGATTAATACCTACTGTCATATATGTGGTAAAATTCTTTGAACACTAAGCAAAAACATAACATTTAGTGTTGTTCCATTATTGAATGCACATTATCAAAATGCCATATATCAAAAATGTCATATAGTTGTACTTCATTCCACTCTTCTTGATGTAATTTTACACTATTAATTTCCTCTCTATTTATTTTTAAATTAGATGGATTAAATTATTTATTGGAGTCTTCCAAGTGGTGCTAACCAAAAACAAAATTTTCCTTCAATGTGGCTCTGTAAAATTATTTTTATTTCTCAATCTACCAAGCTCTAATAAATCTTCAATAGATTATCTTCAATTCTCCTACATATCTTCTTTCATCCAAGCTCTGATACCCCTTTTGGCCCAAGGAAAAACAAACAATAACTCAAAATTTACATTGCGAATGTAGTTTTCAACAAAATTTTCATTGTATTATTTTGAGATTTTAACATATTTATTTTTGTACAATGAATGCCTTTTAAAATTTATTCAAGTAAGTTACCAAAGGTAACTACCCAATGGGTTGAACCACCCAAACACTAACTAATAATAAAATAAACTAACACTAAATAATGACTAACAAAGCTAACTACCAATTAGAGTTAAAGGGGGTGTCCCACAAGGGGAGGCATGCCGTACAAAACATAGCTAACACATATCAAAACATTGGATCAAATATCCAACATGTCAAGCTTGTGAGGAAAAATCAAAGGCCTATCAACCCAAAAATTGAAGAGCTAATGAGGAAAGAATTGACTACATTGATTGAGTCCAATATCATTTTTTCCATCAATTACTCCTCATGGGTATCCAACCTAGTACCTGTGAGAAAGAAGAATGGTGAGATCTAGTTGTGTGTTGAATTTAGAGATTTAAACAGGGTATCTTTGAAACTCCTTCAAATGTTTGCTGGTTTGGAACACTTCTCTCTTTTGGATGGGTACTCAAGATACAACCAAGTGATGGTAAGATAAGAAGACCAATATAAGACTGACTTCACCATCAAGTGGGGCACATGTGCTTATCAGAAGATGACTTTTGGCCTATCAAATTCTAGGGCCACCTTTTAAAGATACATGGGTATGGCTTTCCAAGGATTGCTAAATCAGATGGTGTTTGTCTACTTAGATGACATAACAGTTTTCTCCAAGAAGGATAGTGATCACTTAGAGAACTTAAGAATAATCTTTGAGAGATGTAGAGAATATGGTATCTTGTTGAGTCCCAAGAAGTGTGTGTTTTTTGTTTATGAGGGCAAACTCTTGAGACATATTATCTAAAAATAGGGGTTAGTTATTGATCTTTATATAATAAGTGTTATCTTGGAATTATCACTACCCACACATAATAATGGACTTTAGAGTTTCCTTGAGAACATAAACTTCATGAGAAGGTTTATACCTAATTTTACAAGCTTGGTCAAACCCATCACTGCCATGTTGAATAAGAACCAAGTGTTTACTTAGTCAAATGAAGGTAAAACAACATTTGATGCTATCAAGCAAGCCATTTCCCAAGCACCCATACTCATGAATCCCCATTTATTAAGGGGTTTTATATTGCATACCTTTTTTAATATTGACAATGTATCAGCTATGCTGATGTAAAAAAATGGTGAAGGGCTTATGTAGCTAATATAATTTTAAATTCAAGGGCTTTAAGGGTATGAAGTAAGGTATAATTTTGTATAAAATCAAGTCATTTTAGCAGTAATAAGCCTTAAAGTTTATAGACCAATGCTCTCCAATAATAAAATTTATCTTACGGTGTTTGATCCTAGAATGAGGGACTTCCGTCTTAATAAAGACTTGAATAAGAAGAGGGCTAGTTGGATTACCAAGGTCATGGAATATGACATCGAGATCAAGGTCACTAATATATTGAGGGTAAAATTATTGTGTGAACATATGGTTGATGAAATTCATGAAGAGAAATAGGTTATATTGGTGACATAAGACAACTCACAAACATATGCACCTCCACCTCACACTAGTTGAATCCAAGATATGACACATTTATTGATAATAAGTGAATGCCCTCAAGGTATAGATAGGGTAAAGATAAGGTATTTTATACTTCATTCCATACCTTATTTATTGGTTGATGGGGTTTTATTTATAAAAGACCTCAATGGAGTACTCTTAAGGTGCATAGATGATGACCAAGTGACAAGTCTCTTGGAGAAATTCCATGATGAGCTTGTAGGAGGCCATTTTGCTCTAAGGACTATTGACATAGTGGATTACACCTAGGGTAGGAGGCCGAGCTCCTACCTTCCACACGCAACAATGGAAACTCCCCTCTCACCTGTGGGACCATCAAAGCTAGAGGGGAGAGTCTCTAGGTAAGGGCTATCTCCGTTTGATGCATCTAATCTATTCCAGTAAGTGCTAGCACATGTATGCATGCACACACACACACACACACACACACACACACACACACACACACACACACACACACACACACAAACACATAATGGGGGGATGAAAAGGGAGAAAGATTGCAAGATAAAAAATCTACTCTAAAGAGGTGATGCACCAAAATAAATTGACCTTCTCACATTCACACATAAATCAGACAAACACATACATACACTTCAGACTTGGTAGAAGGACCAAGCTACAAGAAACTTGGCAGGGAGGCTTTAATGAAAAATATAGAAAATAGAGATTCACTAGAGGTGCTCTGAAATGCACACTGTAAGGAATTTCTTCTATTTCTGCACTTCCAAATATAGCTCTCCTTGTCAGCTACAGAAATGGCACCTTATAGATAATAGATATGTTGGTGTTGGACTTGTGAAAGCATCAAGAAACAATGATTAAACACAAACTAAAACTCAAGACATACATAAAAATATCTATCCAAGATAGAGGTAAAAAAATGCATTTATTGATTCAGGTGAAATTTTTGCCAAGGCTACGCCTTACAAATGTGGAAGATAATTTCTCAAATGACAAGTCTCCATTATATAGAGAAGAAAAGGAGGCCTTTTGGTGCCCCTTTCACAAGTGATCCATGTGCCTTACGACCATTGGGAAGAGCAAGCCACTCAAAACATCAATGAGCTACACCCTTTTGTCTACTTGTAAGGCTTCTTCTTTAAGGTGATTACATAGTTTATCTACTCATTAATGTGAAATAAAGAAAACTAGTTGCACTGCTAGCTATTTGCACCTCATAATAGTCAATTCATAGGCACTATATCATCTGCCAAAATAGCTTCTTGAGTCGGTGCCTTCCTTCACTGCTTGGGCTATCTCCCTGTTCCTACACTTGGAATCTCTCTCTTTGTTCTCTAGGATTTTGTCCTTTTCCTGCTCCTTCAGCCCTTGGGGGTGATCTTCTAGTGGGTCACTGCATTCCTTGGGCTTTTTCCATGATTGATGCTCAAACAGTTTAAAAACAAATGGATATTTCACTGCATTAAATTTGATGTTCATGTGGCCATCATCACTTTGAAAACCAATGGCTAATTTTCTTCCTTAAATTTGATAGTTTTTGGGATGTTATTGTCCTCAGCAAATTCCTTCAGGCTTTTCCCTTGTTTCAAACTTTTTCCTATAGATAAAAAGTCTATGGGAATTGGTGCTTTGACTTTCCCTAGGTCTTTGTTTTAGCCCTTTTAAAGCTCTCTCTACCCTCTGCAAGGGCTTCTAGACTTGAACTAACCTCTGTAAGGGATTTTGGACCCTCAATTACTCTCCAGCTATAGGGCAGACCCTTGAACCAAGCCATTGAACCAAGTCGTTAAACCAAAATTGGTTCAACATTTCAATTAGTTCAATGGTTCAATGAAGCACACTGATCCCTTTGAATTAAGCTTGATGAACTAATGGTGTTGAACCTTGCGATTGAACTCACTGATTGAACTAAGTGCTGAATTAGAACTAATTACACTGAGTATTGAACTAAAGCATTGAACCAATTCCATGGTTCAAAGATGCCAACTTTTCTATGATTTCCTTCAGACCAGAGCCCAAAGAAGCCTTGTAAAATTTGGAACTCTCTAAACTGATCCTTCATGTGCTAAAGGACTAACCTGGTGAGTCCATAGAAATCACTAAAACCTATAGAGTCTATAGAAATTGGCATATTCATGCAAAATCAAAAAATGAAAATGGCCTAGCATAGCAGGGGCACAAGGGGACTAATTTTTGGCTTGTTGGGCAAAAAATGGTCAACAAGGACTACAACAAAAAAAGTTATGATATATGTTTATTAATGGCCCAACCTCTTCATATATGCCTATGCATGGGTGATAAATTTTCAAAAGTGTGCCCTCTATGCCAATAAGCAATAATTAGCATCCCTTCCTTTCACCCCAATTTAGGTAGAGCAACCCTTCATGCTATGGGGTCTGGACTTCATAGGAATGATAAATCCACCTTATAGTGGAGGAAATAAATGGGTACTCATTGGTAATGATTACTTCAATAGGTGGGTGAAATAAATTTGCCCTAAAAGAAGCTAATGAAATAATAGTGTTGGACTTTTATGATAGCATAGTAACGAGGTTTAGTGTAACAACAAAAATAATTTTAGATAATTCCTAACATTTTTTGGCATGAGGACAAGTGAGTGGATACTTTAGCTAGGTATCTACCTTAGTACATCCTCATATTACTACCCCTAAGGTAGTGGACTTGTAGAGTCAACAAATAAAAACTTGACAAGGATTATCAAGAGGACTATGGAAGAGAATTAGAGAGTGTGGCATACAAAGCTAAGGACAGCCTTATGGGATGAAAGAGTGACTCCCAAATTTGACATTTTTAACTCACCTTTTATCCTTTTATATGGGAGGGAAGCCAAGTTTCCCATATCCCTTGAGTTACGTGCCTTGGACTTAGCCCATTAGTTTGAGTTGATGGGAAGTGAACCTATGAGCATAAGGATGGTAGAGCTCATGGAGCTTGAAGAGATGAGAGACCTTGAAATGAATAAAATAGAGTCACATAAATCTCAAGTTAATAAAGCATTTGAAAAGAGAGCCATAGCAAGGGATTTCAAAGAAGGGGATCTAGTCCTCAAGTGGGATTCACATAAGAAACCATACCAAGTTTGATAACTTGTGGTGTAATCCTTCTTTGATCCATGGATGCAAATAACATAATTATTTTTAGCTTACCCAACTAGATAGAGAGGTATTACCCATCCCAGTCATGAGGATTCATCTAAATCCTTGCTATTAAAAGAGTTTTCATCCTTTGTATATACTGCACATTTTGTATAGTTTTTCATGTTTTCTTCTAAGTGCCTTGTGCACATCCTTTTTAGTTGTGTGTTTCCATTCCTTAAGTTCCTTAGGCATAGAGTTGGTTTTGTTTCCTATTTTCCTTATTGCTTCAAAAGGAGTTTTTATAAATGGGCATCCTTATATCAATTTCATATCATCTAGGAAAGAAAGACTTGTGACCTTATATACCTAATGGATCAGATAAGACAACTAAATTCTTGCATAGTAGGCATGCAATACTAGCAGGTCACTATAAATGTTGGAAAAAATTGGCATACACACAAAAAATTTGCTTGGATGGATCAGGCTACTCTCTATAACCCTTCAGTAGCATTCTACCCCCATTACTAGTCCCTTTATGCTCCTAACTTGATGATGTAGTGAAATATTCTAGGAAGTCTTGTTGTGGTGTGAGAATGTGAGAAAAGTTTTGGTTGATTAAGTTATATAATGGTGAGAGGAGGATACAAACTACATGACCCTACCACATGTCATTTACAAGCTTTTGAAACACTTTAAGCAAGTTTTAAGGTGATTTTGAGAAATAGGCCTAGAAATAGGTCTAAATTTTCAAGTGAAGGATCCAAAAAGTTTAGAGGGTGTTCAATAATTCAAGGGTATGAAATAAGTTTTAAAAAAGTCTCATAGATTCTATTAAGACAAAAATGAGTCCTAAAGAAGCTATTATGCCCAAAAAAACCCCAAAAGTGCATTAGACGACTTAAAGGTCCTTAAAATATAATTTTAAAGTGATAAAATAACTTTTTGAGAAATTAAAATTGGTTTTGACTTCCTCCCACATCCTTATGTTGTTTTTTACCTATTTAGGCATGTTTAACATAATTTTAAGTCATTTGGAATGGAGGGAAGAAGTTTGGGAGCAAAAAGATGCATTTTTAGAGCCTTTTAGAACTTTGATAAAACAAGTTTTTGGATATTTTTCTTGATGAAAGGTATTATATATCATATTAATGCATTAATAGTGTCCCTAATATCCTCCTATAGGCATTTTAAATAATATTTTAGCATAAGAACTGATAGAGGTAAGGAAAACCTATTGGCTACAAACTAGACATAAAATAGGTTTTCTACCATTATTGAAGTCCAAGTATTTCATAAGGTTTCCAAAAGGAAATAAAAGTAATTTTTATGATAAAAAATGTTTCTCAAGTTTTGGATTGCATATTCAGGCTTCTAATTCATCATGTTAAGGAAAAACCATTTTGGGCAGTTTGGGATAGTTGTAGGAGAGCTTTACATTTTCACTTGGTATAGTTAGAAGAGAGAGTTAGGATATAATATTTTGGGTATTTATAGGGAACTTAATTTAATTCCAATTTTTTTATTGGTTTTCTATTTCATGTCACCTTATTTATGAAAAATTTCTAACAGTTCAGGGGTGTCTAGATGGCCTACTCATCTAAACAAGGTCTAGGTTTTTCCTTGTTTCTTCACTTTACATTTTATTGAGAAATAATGGGTGTAGATGAGTAATTTTAGGGTAAAATAAGACCTATTCCAATTTTTTTCATTAGATAAATACTTCCAATAAGGTACTTATGTCATAAAACCTATTTTCCTTCTTGTCGTTATGAAATGGCCATTTGATCAATTTTTAAGTACAACCTAGGTTTGAGGGATAATTTACCTCCTATTTATTATTCCATATCAATAAGACACAAGTGATATTTCTCCCCAATACTTATAGTTTCATCAAAACCTTGGTAGGCTAAATAATCAGTTGCTAGTTGGAACTATAATGGAGTTGTAGGCAAGTTTATCAACTCCAGAGGTTTCTCTTTCCTATAGTGGCTTCAAAATAAAGAGGATATGATGTTTTCACCTCTGAAGTGTCTTGATCAATCTCCATATAGAACCATGGCTTAATAAGGAAGGAAAGGACTTGCTCCCTTAGTGAATTTTGGATTATTTATCTCTTCTTACTAAGTGCAATTATTTTGAAAACCAATAAAGAAATTAGTTTTCACCTATAGGAAAATTAATATTGTCTTAATCCTTTTAATTCTATATATTCCACTTAAAAATGTGGAGTGAGAATAATTCTTTTTGAATTCCCATTCACTATGCATATAGTACATGTCTTGTTTATAGTTACATCAACACCTTCAAGAGGCTAGTAACATTGATTTTGAAACATTGAAAATTGTTTTAAGACCTTCATGATTGGAAACATCAATTTTAAGTCTTTATAGATACTTGGAAGGTCTAGTATAAGGTCACATTCTATGCACAGTCTATATACCACCTTCACTACCTTATATGTTGTTGTGTGTGCCTCTACAGGCTACCAAAGAGATATGAGCATGGTTATGGATATGTGTTGAAGAGTTTTAAATGAATGGGACACCTTATTAAAGCATAAACCATCAGACCAAATTCTCAAATGGCATAAAAGAGTTATGACATCCATATGCAACTCACATACATAGTCATATACCATGGAGATGCACACCTATAGGTGCTTTGGAAGGATTCCATAACATTAAGATAGATTATTTTATTGTTATTAGAATCCTTATGATTGAATAGTTTCATTTGAAGGTGTTAAATTAATATAAAATTCATTGAAGGTCACATATCACGCACTCAGTCTACATTCAACCTTCACTACCTTACATGCTACTGTAAGTGAATCTATAGACTGTACATAAAGATTTGAGGTGTTTATATTAAGATGTTCTAACATGTGTTAAGGTATTAAATAGGATATGGGAAGATGGGTTTATCTTGAGAACCAATTATGGGATCATAATCATTCATACTACCTAAACTCATACCCACTACCTATATACATGGAATTTACACCTACAGGTAGCACTGACAGAGATATGTAAGTTGATATAGGGTATTTGAATTTATATAATTTACCTCAAGTTTTTAAATATAATTTTAAGGATTTACATGAAAATTTGGAGATAGTTGAGGAAGCATATCTCATAGGCACTATTCACACTCCACTTCCACTACCTTGTAGATTATAAATTCACTTTCAGATGATTCAAAGAGAGTTGAACATGGTGTGATGGAAGGTATGGGAATATTTTGAAACTAATTAAGATTAAAAAAAACCAATTAATAACTTTTAGAAGATGTAAAATGGATTATAATCCCATACTTCATGAATACATCTCATGAAAATAATCACTACATACATACTATTATGTGAACATCTATATGCCTACATGAAGCATGAGGGTGTTGTAAGAAGAGGTTTTAAAATTTGAGAATACCCATGATATTTGTATAAATTTAAATAGATAATTAAATGTGTGTGAGTTCATAGACTATTATTCAAAAGTAATGAGTTACTTTAGGAGTTTATGAATGTGTTCAGGGACTAGTTTCCCTAAAAACACCAAATAGAGGCCCTAAGCACTTTTTATGCTAATGTATGATGGGGTATCATGAGTTTTTGAATAATATGAGTTCATAAATATTATATATTCCACATAGGAGAGGATACATACAAAATGAAAGGGATATGTGACCAGAGGAACATAGTGTTTAGAGGCTCCAAAGTCAAGCTTTTATTCACTGCTAACTTTTAATGTTCTCTATAGGAATTAAAATTTCATGACTCTACACCCTAAGATGGAAATGAAAAATTATCTCCCCATGTTAATTAGTTCCATTTAAATTTATAGGGAACATTGGTGGTAAATAGGTCATCAAGAAGGCCTAAATTTCTAGATGTTATTCCCTGTCAACACCTAGAAGACCCCTTTTCAGTCAATTATAGTTGACTGTAGTAAATAGTGAGCTAAAAATGTGTTGTTATTAGTGTTATCTAGTATGAATATGATGTTAATATATTAAAATCACTATCTAATGACTTTAGGAAACTCTTAATATGCCTATATGCATTGTTTTCAATCCTATACCATGCAGACAACCTATAGGTATGGTGTTTTGAGGCAAAACATAGTCAATCAAACTACAACCCATATCAGTCAAAGTGAAAGGACTACCAATGAAAGTTTTCATGGGAGTCTAATGATAAATATGTTTGGAACACCTCCACACTATCAGTGAACATTCCATGATACCCTCATAACATGGAAATAGAGGAGAGAGTCTTATGCAAGTCAACTTGCAGTCCATACTCTGATTTCTAGTACATAATCATGTATGTTTTTGTAGTTTGAAGCATTATATGGATGAAATTGGGGATATAACATATTTAAAAAGGTATGGGACATTAAAAAATACATATGTAAGGTCATTTGATCTTTTTAACCTCATTAAAACTCAAGGAAATGATTTTTTAAGGCTCTTGAGCCTGTGAAGGGAAGGAGAAACCCTAGGTTAGGGTTTTGGTGTTTGAGAGAGTTTTAACTGTTAGAAAATTATATAAACTTGTGATTTGACATATTTTGATATGAGGAGAATGATCAAGAAGTTTTATTTTTATTGGATTTCGTACAATATAGATTTATGGTTGAGGGTTTGGAATATGACTAATTAGGCCTAAATGAGGGTTGTTTTAAAGAGGTGATTTCAAGAGAGGTTTTAAATAAAGGAGAGACCTCATTTCAAGTCATAATCACTTAAAGACACTCAAAATTATCAATCAAGTAACCTACATGCCTACTTTGGTGTACATCTATAGTAACCTTGCAACATTTAAGTCCTTAGAAAGGCTCAAGGAGGTTGGTTGGTCATCAAAGGCATGAATAAGAATGAAGAAGGAGAATAATTGAAAAATAATGAAGTAAAAGGATGATCAAGAAGGAGAATAATGATATACAATCATTAAAAAACACTACCTATATCCAAATAAAATTCACCTATAGTCAACAAGATAAATAGTACCATGGGAGAGGAGTCTTTAAGGTTTGGGACATTTTCAAAAGGTTATTGATGTTGTAAAGTGATAATTTGAGCATGGTGACAAACCAATGATATCTTTTGTTTTGTTTAAGGACTCCAAGATCTAAGAACCCTATTTAATGTCCCTAAAAGGACTCACCAATAATAATATAGTTATAAAAAACCATCTTCATTTGATGAAGGTCACAGTCCTTATGATGATGATATGTCATAAGGACATGCATGTTGATGGAGATTTCAAAGGATCCTAATATCTTTTATTATTTCAGTTTTGACTCAACACATGACATTTTCAGGTTTCAATAGACCTTGAGAGGGAAAAATGTAACCTATAACATTATTACATAGGGATTATAAAGTATAAAAGACATGACAACAAGTTATGAAGAGGAGGAGTAAGCAATATAGGGTTTCTCATACTAGTAAGTTTCCATTCATGTCATGCATTAACAAGAAGGCATGTCAAGTTTCAAGGAAGGAATACAAGAGGATAAATTACCTATATTCAACCTAATATGATGACCTAAAGCCAAGTAGGTAAGCAGTCTTCAAACACATTTTCAAGGGTTTGATTGTAAAAGAGGGTCTTTAAAGTTGTTTTAAAATCATTTATCAAAAAAGGAACTTTGGAGCCTACTGTTATCCTTATCTAGCTCTTATAACATCCCAAACCAAGTTATAATCCATACAAAACCCTCTAAGTACTAAAAAGTATAATCAAGCATGAGAGTGGTTTTTTTTCATGTTGGTGGTACAAATGTAGCAAGAGAAAGCTTCACGTAGAGAGAAATCTTCAAGAAATGTAATGAGAGATGAACTCATTGGAGATAATCATAATGTGGGAGTTTCAAACATGGCACAATCTTTGAACTTTTAATGAAAACCTACAAGCATAGTATATTAAGGTAGAGCCTTAGAGAATTCATAAGAGGAATATGTTAGAAATATTGTCATTAATGTAAAATGTCTAGCATTGGTGATAAAGGCCTCATAGCATTTATTTTCTAAAGGTGTTTTTAATGTTCATATTTCGGCTAAAATGTGTTTATATTTATTGAATTTTAATGAATATATTTTTGGTTGCATAAAATTCAAAAGAGAGCCCATGGATAAGTTAAAGAGTCATGGGTAAAGATAAAAAAGAGGAATGGGATGCATTTTCCCATGAAGAGTCATCTTGAATAATTCCAAGATTCACCATGTGACGAAAAAAGAGGGTATGGTGAATTTTTCCATGAAGATTCACCTTAAGTAATTCAAAATTCACCAAGATAAAGACAAATAGGAAAAGGATGAATTTGATCATGAAGGGTCACCATGTCACTTTTGAAATGTAAGGATTTGAAGGGTCATGAAAATGTGGCACCATTTTCCATGAGGATTGAAGGGTCACAAAGGGTGAATGCTAAAGGTCATTTGGTAAACTATAAATAAAGGCTTGGAAATCCATTTGTAATATGCAAGAGAGTGCATGGTTTTTAATTTTTTTATATAATAAAAAAGGAGAGAATAGAAAGAGATATTGTAGACCTCTATCATTTGTTGAGAAAGCAACATTGAGAGATAGTTGTGTTTTATACATAAGAGGGGTTGGTGATCCTATGGGCTAGGGCTCACAAATATTTCCAAGGGGTTGGTGCTCATAAATAGTTATTGTTTTGGTGCTTGATAATGGGGTTGGTACTCTTGAAATTTGGTGCTTGTGGACTATGAACTTTTAGTTGGTGCTCATTCATATACTTGAGATTGTTCTCCATGGTTTTTTCCACATTGGGTTTCCATGTAAAAATATGGTCTCTCTCTCTCTCTCTCTCTCTCTCTCTCTCTCTCTCTCTCTCTCTCTCTCTCTCTCTCTCTCTCTCTCTCTCTCTCTCTCTCTCTCTCTCTCTCTCTCTCTCTCTCTCTCTCTCTCTCTCTCTCTCGTGGTGCATGTTATTATTTTAGTTTAATTTCATATCTTGAATGTATGGTTAAGTGGAGTTTGATTAAGTAAAATATTTATAAGATATATGATATAATAATTCACCCCCACCCCTCTCAATATATCTCATGCTTAATAATTGGTATTAGAGAAAGTTTCTTTAGAAAGAGTTTTACAACTTGAAGGTAGATCAAGGAAAGCATGATGGATAGATCACATGAAGGTTTTTCTACAAATAAGGCACCTTTGTTTGATGGGAAAAATTATGATTTTTGGAGCATAAGTATGAGGACTTATTTGATGTCTCTTGGATTCAACGTTTGGCAAGTAGTTTTAGAGGAATACGAAGAGCCACAAACACTTGTGACTACTCTGGTAGAAAAGAAGGAAAATGAAAATAATGCTAAAGCTTTAAATGCCATTTTATGTGGTTTCTGTGAGTCAAAATTTGTTAAAGCTATGCAATGTAAATCTACTCATGAGACTTGTGTAAATCTTGAAAATATTTACAAAGGTGATGGAAAGTTTTAGCAAACTAAGGTCTAGACTTATAGAAGATAATTTGAGAGTTTGAAAATGGAAGATGAAAAAAATATAGTGAATTATCTTTTGTGGATTGATCAAATAGTTCATCATATTCAAGGCCTTGGAGAAAAGTTAGAAGAATCAATAGTGGTAAAAAAGGTTTTGAGATCTCTACCAATGAGATATGATGCAAAGGTTTTGGTCATCGAGGAGATGAAGGATCTAGCCAAGCTAAAGATGGATGAACTATAAGGTATTATTATATCATATGAGATGTGGATTGAATAATAGAAACCCTCAAAGAGGGAAGCTACTTTCAAGACATCAAAGAAAGACAAGGCTAAGATCAAAGAATTAAGTGATAGCTCTAGCGATGATGAAGATGACAACAGAGCTCTATTCAATTGCAAGCTAAAAAGAGGCATAGGTAAATATCAAGTAAAATTAATTTTTAAATGTTTTAATTGTGGAAAGATTGGAAATTTTGTAGCTAATTTCCCATAGAAGAGTAATGGTGAAAATGAATAAGGAAGGTCTACATATAAGAATAATTTCAAAGGCAAATTCAAGAAGGGATTCGAGAAGAAGATTTTATACTCTAAAGACTCTAGCTCAACTAAAGACAGTGGAGTCAGTGATTCAGATGAAGAAGATATTATATTCATGACCATACATGAAGATGCCTCTATAAGAAAATGTATAGATGATGAAGAACAAGAACAAGATGAAGATGAAATGAATTTGGAAGGAGAACTCATTTATTCCTTACAAGAATTACAAGATCGTGAGAAGAAAAATCATAGATTGAAGCACCAAATCGAGAAAAATGAAAAGGAGTCAAAATAAATAATTGAAGATATACAAGCACACATTGAAGAAGCCAAAAAGAGTGAAGAATATCTAACAACTTAGTTACAAAAAGTAAGTGAAGAATGTGAAAGGTATGTTGTTAAAATCACCTCTTTAAAAGTAGATCTTCAGAAAATAAATAAAGCAGTCAATGATAGAGCAACTAATGATTCAA
The DNA here is from genome assembly GCA_037957365.1 of Torreya grandis. Lineage (NCBI taxonomy): Eukaryota > Viridiplantae > Streptophyta > Pinopsida > Cupressales > Taxaceae > Torreya > Torreya grandis. Next base: position 2,277,462 of record JARHVA010002673.1, read on the forward strand.
AATTTGAGAATAACACTAATATGTTAAATAATATATTAGAAATTCAAAGATGAATGTTAGATAAGATATGTATCAAATTTAAAAAAGAGAAAGGGGAGGCCACCACTTTCACAAACAAGGTTAACATAGAAAAAAGAAGGAGATATGCTAAAGATATTATAAAAGAGGAAATGAAAAAGGAAGAAGTTAAGAATACAAAGGACATCTCAAAAAAATAAGGCTATAGACACCAAAATTATGTCACACACACATGCATAACTACCTCTATTGAAACCCCCCTAAACCCATTTTAATAATAATAATTAATCTCCCTAATCCATACTTTTACCCCTCACACATTTAATTAATTTAAAATAATTAATTAAGTTAATTAAAAACCCTATTGCCACCTTACCTAGCCACCTCACCTTATTACTAATTCTCCCCTGACGTGTCACCTCAAGACCTGGTCTGCTCATCTAAACTATCTAAGACTTGTTCCCACTTCCAAACTAAATTCCTAAATAATTACTTCATTCCTAACCTCTTATTCTTACTATTTTATAATGGGTGTCACACTTGACATGCACAACAATGAAAAATAGGCCAAAAATAGAAAGGTTTACCTTTTCTAGGGTCACCAATGTTGATTAACCCATAGCCAATGTCAACAGGATACTGACTGACATCATCAGGATCACTGACATTGAAAAAATAATCCAAACTCTAACCTATAGTTCAAGTAAAAAAAATTAAGAAAATCAATTCTTACTCTCATTCAAGCTCTCAATAATCTATTTTTTGACATCTAGGCTTATAATCACTCTATGTAAGTCAATCACCATTAGCAATTGAGCTCTTGAGGACCAATAACATCTGCTTGCCCTCTCTATTTAAGCACTAAAGTTCAAACACCTTGAAGAGACCATCAACCCAACACTTATCATTTAGTGACCACCAAAACTAAGTATATCACTTATACTATAGGTCATTTAAATTTCTATTCTTCTATTTCATTATATCTACCCTGTACTACTTTATGTAATTCTGATTGTACCCCCGTGAGGGAGTTATAAAGATTCATTTCTTTTTTCCCCTTTACCTAGCATATCAAACCTATAACTAGACTTAACCAAGTCATAATCTCCCTCTCATAACTCTCTCAACCTCCTTGACCTGATCCAAACCAGTTCCTAGACTCGAGAAAGACCTCTCCAATTTTCTAGACAAATATTACCCCTATCAACCTCGATAGCCTAATTGACATTAGTCACTTACTGATGACCTCATAAGTATAAATGATATTGGTCAGTCCCCTATCGATGTTAGCAACTATTAATTTCCTAACCTCTTCAAAACCTACCTAGACAACTTCTAAAACACAAACAAAGTACCTCACTTGCATCTTATCACTCTCTATTATGTATATGTTGTTAAAAATGGTAATTTTATCTCTCTTTTACTCTCTCTTTACCTCTCTTTCAGTCATTTATCATTTTATTACCTCTCAGAAGTGGACTTTCATCTCTAGGGAAGTCTCACACTTCCTAGAACAAGCGCGTAGCTTGACAACATTTATTTGCTAACAAACATCTTGTGGTAGTGCTTTCTTATTTGTAGGTAGTCCTCCCCAGCTAAAGAAGAGTTCTGATAATGTCTGGGTATAGCATGCAAACCAAATCTAGGATATTTCTAATCACTTATCCCCATCCTTTTTTCTATTTTCCTTTAGACTTAAAATAGACAAAATTTAGTGAAACATTTTTGGCATGCTCGATGGAAACTTGGAGTTTTCCTTGGGTTAATTTCTTGTTTTGAACATTTATATATGTGCACTATAGTGAAAATCACATTTCTTGCAATTCTTCTTCCTCTTTTGTCTTAAAAATGGAAAATTCAATATCTTATTCTCCATTTAAAAGGCATTAAAACTGAGATTTCCTTTCTTTTCTCCTTGCCTCTAAAAATAATTTGTTATATTATTTATAAGAAAAAAGAGAATATCTTCTTTACATCCTCTTACATGCACATTAGGATAGTGAAATTTATACTCCATTCCTATTTCCTCTCTATTTTCATTCAAATCTAAACATTTTAGATTTGGGTTTAAAACTTACTGCATTTAATAGTTTGCTTGTTGCATATTAACTCAGTTAATTATGAGCATTTTTAATAAATCATAGTACACCTATGTTACACAACCAAATCACATTCACATAAAAAAGCATCAAAACTCACCTAAGAAAAGGCCCATCAGGATTTCATCACCTAATGGATCACCTTGCCCTACCAAGCTATCCTACTTGGATTTCACCACTAAGGGGAGAACCCACTCCATTCTCTAGTAGAGTATAATCTCTAAATAGAAGATATATTTTGGCTAAGCAACCTAGCTTAGCTCCAAGTTCATGAAGTGTGGAGAGAAAGATCCTATAACAATCCACATATCTGGTCTAACATAGATTCCCTCTTGAGCACCAAAACAAATCTGAAACCAACTCTAGATTGCTTTTTGGTACCTTCTATAGACAAATTCTCTTCTCACTATCTGATTAAGGCATTAGCCAACACGAGACTACAAATTAATCTCTAGGACTTAATAGTTTTTGGATGAATGTTCTTTTCTTCTTTTCAATTGTATTCTCAACTTTTGAGTTGGTACAGACACTTTTCTATTGATTCACAAAATCAATACTATTCTTAAAGCTTAGTTTGTATAACTTGTTAGCTCAGGTTTTTTGAGTGTTACTCTCTCTCAAACAAACCTTTTACGTCCACTATTTTACCTATTTTTAGCTTATGATTTCTTAAAACATAAAATATTTCCATTTCCCAAGATCTTATTGTGATTGACATTAGTTTACCCTATCGTTATTGGTAGACTTTACCTACCAACATCAATTATTCCACTAACATCGATGAATAGTTCCTACCAATATCGATCATCCCTACCGATGATGGCAACTGTGTATTTTCATTTTCTCAAAATAACAAGTTAAAATAACCTATTTTCCTCCCCTCAAACCTAGTTTTTATTTATTCTTTTTCAAATACAAGGTAGTAAGGCTATTTAAACCACCTCTTGCATAGTATTGACATGAGCTCAAGTCAAAATTCTTGTTGATTACACAAGTTGACAACCACTTCCACCTTCCCCTCTTACTTTCAATTATATCATGGATAATAATTAAGATATAGAGAATACTCCTATACCTAACCGAATTCCCATTGTGCCTGAGGGAGATCAAGATTTTACTAAATTTCTTGATCATAATGTGGCAGCCCTTCAGCATTACCATAGTATGAGCCAAACCTATAATTCTTTGGGTGACCCAATTTATGGTATGCCAACCTATTTGATGGAGACAACCTTATTTTCAATTCATTCCACTAGTTTCCCCATGGTTACCCAAACCACCACTTTGATGAGTATTGCAACTATAAACAATGTCTAAAATGTGGCATCTCCAACTGCCCAATACCACCTAAACACTGGTGTAATTTCCCTACTTTCATAACCACAACTAATTTATCCAAGTCACACCCCATTCTAGAATTTAGTGGTACCTATTCCATACACCCTCATACCTATAATTAACTAAGTTACAACTCACCCTTCATCTAGTCTAACCATGCCAATAATTTAACCTGTAATAACAACAACTAACCAAGGCATAGTCTCCAACTCAATGGGACAAGTCCCTTTTATTTTCATACCTCAAATTATTACTCATTATCATTATGTTACCCCAACACAACCTCAACAAGCTATGCCATAAACTCCCTTTGCTTCCTATTAGCTTCCCTATGACTTAGGAGGAATCCCCCAAACTAATCCTCCTCCAGACCTCATTAAGATGCTAATACACAAGATGTCTAATCTAGAGACATCCATTTATAGTTCAAAGAATGTATTATCTTATGATTAGATATGTAATGAACTAATCCATCCTTCTATGCCTATTCACCCTTATCCAAGCTAATGGGAGATCTCTAAATTTAATCATTTACAAAGTAAATAGGACCCACAATAATACTTTCAAGCATTTATACATGATTTTTATTTAATATGACATGATGCTGCATTACTAAATTTTGTTTTCCCTATGTCTCTTTTAGGTGTTACCTTGGATTGGTATAGCTCTATACCTTAGCATTCCCTTTTCTGATCTACCCAACTTGCACAAATATTCCTAGACCATTTCTCTATTAAAATTTCTAAGAAGGTTTCTATAATGGACCTATATTCTATCAAAAAATTCTATGATGAGTTTATTGTAGATTTTGTCACTCGTTGGAGAATCTTGATCAATCAACTCTCCTTCTCCTTACCCCAACCTAAGCTTATTAAGATTTTCTCAAGGGCATGTGCTAATTACATCTCATCCAAACTCCAGCTACAAACTTTTTACACGTTTGATGAAGATTTTACAATGGCACAGAAACTAGAGGTTCATGTTTTTGATTAAGGTAAAGCCAAGTTGTGCAATAATAATCCTAATACCAAGTCAAATGACTCATCTTCCTCTAAAACTTCTACCTCTAACCAAAAGGGTAAAGGCTCTACCAATGTAATGGTCATTAAGTTAGCCTCTTCCACAACCATAAACCAATCAAATTATTTGACTTCTCAAAATATAACCAAGCAATTCCAATAATGGTATGGACAAAGACAATACACTCCTATTGGGAATCATATACATCCATCTTGGAGAAACTATTGCAATAAGGTGTCATAACCCTTCCTTAGATTAAACCTCCTATATAGTTCAACCCTTCCCATCCTATCTAAACCTAGTATAAGGAAGATGATTTTTGTGGTTACCATTGAGTTAAAGGCCACAACTCTAATAATTACAAGACACTTAAGAACATTGTTCAAGATATGCCTAATAGAGGTGAGCTCATCTTTGATAATCCTAACACACCTCTTAATCAAAGTATGGATGTATTCAAACACCCTTTTCCTAACCATTGACTGAATAAAAATATTATCCAGTCCATAACTAACTTAGGTGATCATAATATCCATATGGTTAATATGGTCTTTCCTTTATCTTTAGATCAACTTGCCCCTCAATAGGAGACACCTATTTTATCGACTCCTCCCCCACATTATATGGCATCTATTTTTCCCATTCTTTCTTCTTAGGTAGAATAACCTATTTCACTTATTCCACTCCCTTGAGTGGAGGAATCTCCTTTACTACTGCTTTTCCCACTTTAGGAGCATATAATCCTAATTTTGATTTTACCAATATTACCTATCCTCTTACCAATTGAAGAACACATCCTACCTATTCCTCAACCACATGTTGAAGGGAATATCATTCCTACATTATACCCTCTTAAGGAACCCTCTTCACCTACTTCTCTTCCACCTATAGAGAGTGGTACCCCACCCATTTCACCTTTGCACCTAGAAGAGTCCACATTATCTACTCCCATAATAGATGAGAGACATATTGTGCCTAATCCAATTATACCACTCATACCCCTTCTTTTACCTATGGAGGATCATACTTTACCCATGCCTCACCCACATGTTGAGGGAGCCATAATACCTATGCTTTACCCTCTTGAGGAACTTACTTCTCCTACCTCCCCTCCACTCATGATAGATCAAGTCTCTTCTTCTTTCTTTGTCAAAGAAGACCCCATTATGATTCTTTCTCATATTTGGCCTGAAGTAGAAGAAACCAACAATTTCCCTCTTTCCCAAACACCATAGCTTTCTAAAGACACAACCATAAGGCCTATGTCAACTTTGTCAAAACCCTTTTCACATTTGGTGGAAAGTCTGGACCATGTAATATTTTTGGACTAGCTTAAGAATCCGTATCCAACACAATGAATGTCAAACTTTACCAAAAATCCCCTTACTACCATTTACTCTAAGGTCTTTGACAAAGCTAGAGTTTCTTCACCAAGGCACTAGAAGTTCAGTTGTCTATGTCGAAACCCTCATCCTCACAAGAATCTATTACATTAAAGCAAATTAAGCCTTTAGGTGTATGCCCTATTTATAATTTAATTCATCCACACGTGATATTATATTTAAATCCTCAACTACAAGCTAGAGTTTCTCACCCTAGAATACATAAGAATATTTATCCTTCTATATCTCGATGATCCCTTCTTCAACCCTCAAATTTACCATCTATTTTGGGGCCACACCCTTATACTTTAGTTGGAGTATCATCTAACAAAGACAAATAAAAGGTTAAGCTACTTCCACTCTAACTTTTGCCATCTAGTAGGCCTCTCACATCTGACACTAAGAAAGTGACAAAAAAACATGTAACCCCACCATCACCAAGTAAGACACCATGTAAAATTACCCTTCCAACATCAAAATAAAATGTGTCCACTCCTATTAGTACAACAAGCATGAGCCCACTTGTAGGCTCTCAAATCTTTTTCTTACATCAGTTATTACAATCTTTGGTAATAACTCTTCCTCCCATTAAGCCCTATATTCCTCTTGGAATGAAGCCATCTTGGTTTGATGATACATAAGTGTGTTTATATCATCATTCACATAGATATGATACTAATAATTGTATATCCCTCATAATGGTTATTCAAAAACATTTTGATCTTGACACTCTTTTCAATGACACTACTGTTAACCTTTCTATTATTGCACCTTTGGCATCTACTGTGCCTCTTACTATTCCACAAAAATTCAAACCCAAAGATGTTGTAACCCCTTTACCACCTCCTTCACCAAATTTTCAAATCAACATAGTTTGTGCGGCCACACAATCACAAAACCAAAAAGATAAAGGTAAGTAAAAGGTTACTACACCTTGGACCCATCCTTAAAGACACTCCCCTTACTAACCCTAATATTTCCATTTTGGGTGTTCCTAAAACATCTTTAGATGTTATTCAAAGCTCAACGGTGAAATAAATTCACCAAACTCCTATGAAAATGTCTTTATATGAGTTAATCCAAAGGTCATCCTAATACCATCAGTCTTTGACTAGTGCTTTGCAAGTGATTGAGGTACACTTGGATGATCCCCAACCTCTTGTAGCTTTAGTTGGCTCCCTTAATTCTATCTCCCTGATTTCTTTTAGTAACTCAAAACTTCCACTTCAACACCCTGAAGATCAAGATTCTGCATTTTTTATTACCACATATATTGATCAAACTCATATCAAGAGAGTTATGATCGATGGGGGAGATAGTATTAATATTATTTCCACCCATGCTGACAAACAACTAGCCCTTTCTAACAATTGCATGTCTCAGACTAATGCAATACTCTATTCTTTTAATGATACTATAGCTATTATGGTGGGCACTATTGTCTTACATATTTGTGTATATCCTTACATAATTCCTAAGCTCTTCTATGTTGTGGAAGGAGATTTCCAATATAACATACTTCTTGGATGACCTTGGATACATGGTATGGCATGTTTGCCCTCAAATTTGCACCATTGTGTCAAGTTTGAACATGATAGACAAGTACATGTTATACTTGTTGACCCATCTTTGTTTAAAACATGTAATATGACCTATATTCCCAATAATTTTCTCATCCCATTTAAAACATCATCCTCCTCACATGATGCTTTTGAATCTTCCACAAGCTCCATTCCTATAGTTACATAGATACTAGAAACACAAATTATTGACAAAGATCCCATGGAGGAGACCTTTCAACATTTATCACTCAACGAATATCATTTATTGACTCTCAACATGTTCTATACTCCACAAGAGTATGAAAGGCTTCACATGCACCCAAATTATGATCCCCACATTGGGATGATCATCCCTTATGGCCCCCCTAACCTTAGAACTAATTTTAAACATGGGGGAATTGATCAAGCTCCCACTATCAACAATCTATTTTCTTCACCACAACCATATACGTATGACATCTCTTTCCTAAGTAACCCTAGATTCACTCACACCTATCTCTATAGGTGTGCCTATAAAGGATTTGGTTTGGGTAATTAGGAATAAGGTGTCCATACACCTATTGAATATCCTACTAGAAACACCATTGAAAATTCCAAAATAGGCATGGGGTGGGATACGATGAACCAAATAGACTCACTAAAATGTCCCATGAACCAATTGTCAAATAACTAGTCTCCCCTTCTCCACCATCACCTAATGAATTAGAGATACCTATACCTCATAATTTTTTTTAATAAATTCCATCCATTTAGGGCCTCTCATCTATTGTTAGGGTAAGGAAACAAGGTCCCTTCCTCTTGTTCATCCTAAAATAATTGATGAAGATTATCCCACTATTAACACTATCCAATGTCAAGATGATGATGAAATTCTCACCTACATGGGTGTGGATGATTCCTATATCCAATGATCACTCCCATTTGAAATGCAAGTTATGTTAAATGGATCAACCATTGACATCAATCTATCCTCCCATAATAACCTTCACATTCTCACTTTTGGCCAATCTTTACATTCCTCTAAGCAAGTTGATTATGCCATGTTTCTTAATGACCATAGCAAAGCCTTTACTTGGTCTTACAATGACATTCCTAATATTAACCCCTCTATCATCACCCATAATATTATCACCAATAGAGATGCTAAACCCATTAAGCAAAAGATTTACAAAATTCATCCTTGTATCGCTCTACTTGTCAAAAAAGAGCTCCAATGCCTCCTTTATGCTAACTTTATCCAACCCATCAACTACCCACAATGGATTTCCAATATTGTTCCTATCACAAAAGTGATCAAGAGAATCTATATTTGCATTGAATATCATGATTTAAATCTCACATGTCCAAAAGATGATTTTCCATTGCCTAATATTAACCAACTTGTTAATCTAACAGCCAGTCATGAGATGCTATCACTTATGGATGGATTCTATGGATATAATCAAATCTTGGTTTCTCCTTAGGATCAACACAAGACCCACTTTATTACTCCATGGGGGACTTTCTATTAGCAGGTCATGTCTTTTGGCCTAAAAAATACTAGTACAACTTGTCAACATGCCATGACCTACATTTTCCATGATCTCCTACACAAAATTATGGAAGATTATGTGGATGACTTACTTGGCAAGTCTAAACTTCATCAAGAAAAATTGATAATTCTCAAAACCATATTCACTCATCTCCTCCAATATAACATTTGACTAGACCCAAAGAAATGTGTCTTTGGTGTTCTTTCCGATAAACTCTTAGTTTTTATCATTTCTCTCCATGGTATCAAGGTTGATTATGCTAACATTAGAAAAATCCTAGAGATGCCTCCACCTACTAATATCAAACAACTTTTCAACCTACAAGACAAAATTTAGTCAATTCAATGCTTCATTTCCCAATTGTCATATCACTTCCAACCCTTTCACCATCTCCTCAAAAAGGATGTCTCCTTCTAATGGAATATAGATTATCAGGAGGCCTTTGATACACTTAAACAATACCTCCTTTCCCCACTAGTTCTTATTCTACTTAACAAAAATCAACCTTTTTACCTATACATCTCCACAACAGACCATTCTCTAGGTTTTATGATTGCACATCAAGAGTAGGTGGTTTATTACATAAGCCACACACTTATTGATTATGAGACTCGATATACCCACACTAAATTTTTTTGCCTTGCATTGGTCCTTTCTACCTCTAAGCTTCACCATTATCTCATAAATCACAAAACCTATGTAGTTATCCACACTGATCCTCTCAAATATATGCATTCCAAACCATATCACAACCAACATGTAGCTCGGTGGCTCATGCTTCTTGTTAAATTTGACTTATATTTTATTCAAAAAAAATCTATTAAAGGGCAAACAATCACTGACTAGTTAGCTGTTGCCCCTTTACCTGACAATCTACCTTCAAACTTTGAATTTTGAATCTATTTCAACACTCTCCATCGATGAAACCTTCTATCAAATTATGATGTTATTTGATGGATCTAAATTCCAATATGGTGGGGGTGTGGGGGTCATTCTTATTCCTCTAGATGGTGAACCTATGCCTTTGTCATTTAAACTAGATTTTGAATGTACTAACAATATGGCTGAATATGAGGCTTTGATTCTAGGACTTCAAAAAACTCTCTTCTTGGGTATCAAATCCATAACCATTTTCAATGATTCTTATCTAATGGTTAACCAAGTTAATGGTTCCTACCTATGCAAGAATGAAATTCTACAGTGGTATAAACATAATGTAGATACACTCTTAGGATCATTTAACTCTTATCTCTTAAAAATGATTCCTCGATATATAAACAAATTTATTGGCACAATGGCTTCACTTGCTTCACACATACCCTCTTCATCTTCATCTTCAAGAATCTATGTCACCATGCATCGCTTAACATTTCCCTCCTATGTCTCAGCGAACATCCTCTTTATCAAAAATGTAACAACCAACCCATAAGACTTATGGTACAAAAAACTCATGGATTATCTTTCCTTCTCTATTACCCCTCCTAATCTTTCTAATAATGGTAAATGTGCCTTCATAAAATGTGCCACTCATTACACTATACTAGGGGGACTTCTCTACAAGTGAAGTTTTGATGGTCTTCTCCTTAGATTCCTAACCAGTACTGAGACTCCCTTTTCTATTAAGGAGGTCCATGATGTGATTTATGGTGAGTATTTTAATGGTCACATAGTTGCTAAATGTATTCTTTGACATGGCTATTATTGACCCACATTTCTTTAAAACTATGTTGATTATATTCAGCATTGCATCAACTATCAATGACATGCTAACCTCCTTCACATTCCCAATCATGCATTGTAAGGTGCTAAAGACTTTTGGTCCTTTTCCCAATGGGGATTAGATCTCATCAGAGAGATTAACCCTCATTCATCACTATATCATTTCTCTATCATTACTACCATTGAATACTTCACCAAGTGGGTTGAGGACTTCCCTCTCATATCCATTAAAGATGACAAAATTGTTGACTTCATTAATCATGACATCATCTATCATTTTGGTGTACCTCTAAAGATTATTGGATAATGGCAAGTATTTTAAAAATAAGACTATTTAGGTTCTTTGTGATGCATTTGGAATCAAATTAAGCTTCTCATCACCATATTACCCCCAAGTTAATGGATAGGCAGAAGCATCTAAAAAAACTTTGACCAAAATTCTCATGAAGGTCATCAATGATATGGGTAAGGATTGGCACACACACATTCCTTTTGCTTTATGGGATTACCACACTAGCATTCTAACCCCTACAGGTGCTACACCTTTTTCATTGGTATATGGGATGGAGGTTATTTTACCTCTTGAGGTCTAGATTCCTTCTCTTCACATTTTTATACATGACATACTTACTAATGATGAATTTTGCCAAGACTGTTTGTCCCAAATTGAATTTCTTGATGAGCATCATCTCATAGCCTTTAAACACCTCCAAATCTATCAAGAGTGTATCAAATGTGCTTATAAAAAAAACCTCAAAGAGAAAAATTTCAATATAAGAGATCTCATCTTAAAATAAAATCAATATGTGACAAACATGGAGAAAAGAAAATGGTGTAAATTTTATCCTAATTGTCTTGTACCTTATATCATAACTCACAAATATGGTTCAGAAACTTATTACTCATCTTCTCTTGAAATAAGGCTAGAACTCAAGCCTTTAAATGCCTTGCATTTACGACCATTCTTTTATTAATCTAGTGTCACTTTATTTCATATTTAACTTGAGCTCATCCCTTGAGCATCCCTATTACATTAATTTCCATTCCTCTTCACCCTTACTCCTATACACTTAGATAACTTATATAGTGGTATGGTTTTATCCTTGTAGTGGAAAACTCCTAAACCTCTATAGTCTTATCCATGACTAAAAGCAAAAAAAAAGCCAAAAAAAATGGGATATTTAATTTTTTTAAAAAAAATCAGCTCATGCTTTTCAAAATAGATTGCTCATTTGAAGGATAGCTACATAACTTCCCTTTTCTACTATCAATAGACTACTCCCTTAAAGGATAGCTATTTAAAATTAAAATAAATTCTTAGACCACTCCCTTGAAGGATGGCCAAGCCAAGATTTGTTCTCAAAGGGAAAAGTAAATGCAAAGGGCTCCTCACCTCTTTGCATGACCTTAACCTATATAAAATCCCATTGTAGGCTTCCTGCATTGATCTAAATACATAAAAAAATAAAAAAATAAAATAAAATCTTTAAGTCATGGACTTGCCTATATTAGCTCCCGAGTTACACACAAAAGGGACATATCATTTCTACTTGGTAGGTTATGTTATCTACACATTTTCCCTCATTCTACCCTTTTTTTCCCTCATACTCTTTCAAGGGACTATGAATCTCACTTAACATGAGGTAAATATGATGCTTCTCTAACAAACATAATGGTTCAAAGATATAAGGCATGAAAGAAGCTCATTTTCCTGAGATTATTTATGTTTTAAATTACAGTCTTTACCAATGCACGAGCATTCTACCTTTTAATTTTTCCATCCACATCACATGTCAATATCTCTATTTGATATGCAAAAATAATTTCATACCAACATCAACCTAACTAACCTATTTATTTTATTCATACACAATCACAAATATGGAAAAATGCTAAAATAAACTAACATAATCAACCTATTTACTTTATGCATACACCATCACAAATATGGAAAAATGCTGAAATAAATTAACTAAACCACTCTATTCATTTTAATCATACACCATCACAAATATGGAAAAATGCTAAGATGAAGCTAACCAATCTGCTATGCATAAACCATCACATATATGGGAAAGGCTAGTCCAACTCAAATTACATGATTAGTATTCACATCAAAATTAACATAACATCAAATAAACATCATCCATATCATCATTACAATAACAAGAAACACATATAAAATAAACACATGACACTAAATGAACATCTCATATATATTATATGTGATCAAAATACATGTTCATCAACTACATCATCATAACATCATAAATATCTCTCAAAATGTACATCTCACATCTTCGACTCATAGGCCGATATAAATATAAATATATAAATGAAAATTGGCAAAAATTGATACTCAGGGTCCTTGAGGATCTCCTTGAGGTCATGAGGATGCATTATCATCATCATTCTCCATCCATCTGCATCAATTTGAGCTAGAAGTTATCGCACATGACATCAACCTCTCCTACTCTCTAAACTATGAATATCTTTGTATCTATGAGAACTCTCTAATCTCTCTCTCGTAATAAGAAATATCATCTAGGGTAGTAAAATACCTCACCATTGATATAGCCTATGGAAGACCCATGACACCTGATGATGGCCCAACCTGTACTGGTCCCTATGGTCATGTTGGATGAGGAGGAGTGGTCTATCTTCCTACTCTCATACTATCTCTTGCTACTATCACTACAGTCACCTGACCCTATAAAATGACCACCTAACCCTATAGTGCTAAAACCTAACCCTATAGAGCCTTAATCTGACCTTACAATGTCATCACCTTCCCTTTTAAGGCTAAAACCTTTACTTGGGCCATCTTTCAAGCCTACACCACTATATCCTAGGCTTGTACTATTGTATCTCATGCCTGTAGTACTGCATCTCTCTCCCTGACTAACCCTTGTAAGTCTATTAGTGGCTTCCTAACCTCTACTACTAGATGGAACCCTACCCACCAAGATTTATAGGCAACTATACACCCTAAGTCACCAACACTTGGCCCTACTGGTAGATCCTCAAAATCTAGCCCATTGGTCTCTTAGGGCAATGATAAAGGTGCCTTTATGTCATCCATCTTGTATCAAGGGAAGGCAGATGGAATATATTATAGTAGACTAAATTGTCTCCTAACCTGTGCCATGAGTACCATCTCCATCTCATTGGCCCATCTCCCATTGACCCATAATGAGCTCTGTAACCCAACAAGCTACTCTACCTAACCTATAAAAACTAGATATGTCAGATATGGTCTCCACATGATTTTTGTAGGGATCAAAACCTTGATCATGCACCTATAGTAGGCAATGTCTCACACAATACCATCCAATTGAGTCTATGCCATCCCATCTCTCCACCATCTAAATCCAACCCTAAAGTCAGCTAGGATAGTGGTAGGTAGCCCCAATGGTCATGTCACCATGATGTGCTCATTTTCTTAATAATTCAATAGATGGCCAACACATAAACTATATCATCGACACATCTAAAAACCCCATAGCTCTCTTTATAATTATGTCAAAATTACTAGACCCTAGGCAAAAATGGTCCACTACTCGATCATCTATGTAGGCATACCTATTATAAAAATCATAAATCTTCCTCTATCTACATTGGGTAATGCATAAACCATGATCCCAATCATCATCAAGATGCTCAGATGATGTTACTCCTCATCAACCATGTAGAGTGGCTCATATGCAAAACTCACATTATGGTAGGTCACCTCATTGACATGCTCTCTATATAAATTGAGCATGTGTATATCATGCTCCTCTTTTGAGCATGTGAAAAGCTCCTCACCCTAGAGTGGTAGCTTCTTATGTCACTGTCAACTCCCTAATTGATAAATAGGTGTTGGTGGTATGACCCTACCTCTCAATCAAAGCTATCATTAGTTACATGTCCTCCATGACATGATAGTACCATCATACTCTTCCTAAATTGATGGCTTCCATATGCTCCCACTCATCTAGAGTAACATCTCTCCTCATGCATGTTAATATCCTCGGTAGATGGTCTCATAGTGTAAGCTCCATCCTCACCTGCATTCATACACAAACAAACTAGGTAACATCCATTTTAATCTACTCCCTCACCACCTTTTTCCCTTCTCATTAGGAGAACTACATTAGTCTAAGGCCCTACACTAGGCTATGTAGGTAGCACTCAATTGACATGGGGTCTTTTAAGGTTAGCTTAGCCATATACCCACCTTAATAACCACCTTAGGCCTTAGTGCCTCTCTCTCTCTCTACCCTATGTCTATCCACCTATCCCAACTCTAGGTCTCACTACCTATATTCTTAACTCTTGACACTCTGACCTATCTTTTAAATCCTAGACCTCTCTAACTATCTCAACTTACCTTTTTCCTTAAAACATACCTTTTTAGATCTTTTTTTCTAGGTTTTAGAAGAACTACATTGGCTTGAAGTTCTAAACTAGGCTATGTAGGTAGAACTCAGATGACATGGGGTCTTCTAAGGCTAGGGTAACCATTAGGCTCATTGACTACTTCCGCTTGAGATAAAAAAACTCACTCTTTCTCTTATTTTCTACTTTTCAATAGTAGCTGACATCAATATTAATGTTGATGTCAAAACTTTATCAGCTTGTGTAATGGCCAACATTGCTAGAAAACTATCAACCTCAGTGCTATATTGATTGATGTCAATCGATATCACCAACTGGTTTAGCCCCATGGCTAAACAAACCAAAATCTAACCTACCCATTTCACCTAAAAATCTACCCACAACTACCCCTAACTTATTCTAAACCTACCCTAACCTATTTTCTTCCCCCCACTACTATTTTCTACAACCCCACCTCTCAGTTAGTCTATAAATTGAAAAACCCAAATCTAACTAGTGTAGGCTCTTACCTCATCTCTTCATCTCCTCTTAGCTGGCACCAAAGGCTCTTGTGGTTGTACACCTCCCACTGGGTCCCCTCTTTGCAATACCATCTCAAATCACTCTTAAAGCTCTATTTATTCTCTCCAATCACAAAGTTGTAAATGAGTTTGGTTGGCTACCAAACCCCCTTTTATTGGGTTTAGTTGGCTACCAACATCAACATTCTTGACCTAAAATATCAATGTTAGTGCTTATGCATAGCAACATTGGCAACATTGCCCTAGTTGTATCGACGTCGGCACTTTATACTACCAATATCAGCACCTATAACTAATGTTGGCACCATTGTAATACTTTTTTTCAATACATAACCCCCAAGTTTGCACAACCTTACCCATACATTGGGGCAATTAGAGATCACATATATCACCCCCAACCATGACAAAATGACATTAAATATCACTTAAATCTTCAACCTCAACAACTTTGTTAGGAAATCATGAATATTTCCTCACTCATTAACCCTCTTACACCACCCTTGCATTGTTTGTCCTGATCACTTAGGCTATTCTACTATAATTGGATATTATGCACATGCATGTATTTTAGGTGTTGTCAATGGCAACCAAGCCCATCCTATCAACTTTAACCCTTTTGTGTTTCCTATAGGCACTTCCTACCTTAGATACCTAGGACACATTGACCATTAGAGCTATAACTTTGATTGATTTAACATATTAGCTATCAATTACAAGCTATGTTTGGTTACTTCTATTTGAGTCCTCCTTAACCTTGTCTATTCTTGACTTTGTCAACTATAACCCATTAAGGCCTACACATACATAGCAATGCTCAATTCTCCATTAATCACCCAATTACCTTTCTATCAAATTAGTACCCAATTTTGGTTTCTCCTCCACCGATTATATTTTTGAAGGGGGATACCTCATCCAATCCTTAGAACATCTAACTCCTACTTTTGCATACAACATGTCAGTATAACTTACAAGATAAAAGGGACAAATGTAGACACTAAAATTACATCACACAGATGCATAACTACCTATGTTAAAAATCCCCTAAACCCATTTTAATAATAATAATTAATCCCCCTAATCCATACTTTTACCCCTCACACATTTAATTAATTTAAAATACTTAATTAAGTTAATAAAAAACCCCTATTACAACCTTACCTGGCCACCTCACCCTATGACTAATTCTCCCCTGATGAGTCACCTCAAGACATGGTCCACTCATCCTAACTAACCAAGACTTATTCCCACTTCCAAACTAAATTCCTAAACAAATAATTCCTTCCTAACCTCTTATTTTTACCATTTTATAATGGTTGTCACCCTTGTCATGCAAAACAATAGAAAACAAGCTAAAAATAGAAAGGTTTACCTATTCTAGGGCTACTGACATTAGTCAACCCATGACCAACATTAGTGGGATCTCGACTGACATCAGATGGATCAATGACATTGATAATATAAGCCAAACTCTAACCTATAGTTTAGGTCAACAAAAATTAAGAAAATCAATTCTTACTCTTATTCAAGCTCTCAACATTCTATTTTTCAACATCTAGGCTTACAATCACTCTACGTAAGTCAATCACCATCAGTAACTAAGCTCTTAAGGACCAAAAACATTCACTTGCCCTCCATGTTCAGGAACTCAATTTTGAACTCCCTAATAGGGACCATCAACTTGACACTTATCATTTAGTGACCACCAAGCTAAGTATATCACTGATATTGTAGGTCATTTAAATATTTATTCTTCTATTTCTTTATATCTATCCTACACTACTTTATGCACTTATAATCATACCCTCGTGAGGGAGTTATAAATATTCCTTGCTTATTTCCCATCTACTTGAATTATCAAACCTTTGATCAGACTTAACTAAGTCATAATATCCCTCTCATAACTCTCTCAACCTCCCTGACCTGATCTAGACTAGTTCCTAAACTCGGGAAAGCCCTTTATAACTTTCTAGACAAATATTTCCCCTACCAACTTCAGTAGCCTAACTAACATCAGTCACTTACTACTGACCTTAGTAGTATAACTGATATCGGTCACTCCCCTACTAACATCAGTGACTGTCAATTTCCTATCCTCTTCAAAACCTAGCCAGACAACTTCTAAAATAGAAACAAGGTACCTCAATTGCATCTTAACACTATTTAATACATACAAGTTGTTAAAATTAGTAATTTTATCTTTCTTTACCTCTCTTTTAGTTATTTATCATTATTTTTCCTCTTAAAATTGAACTGTCATCTATAGGGAAGCTTCACACTTCCTAGAAAAAACATGTATCTTGGTAGCCCATTCATTTATCTGCTAATAAACATCTTGTGGTAGTTCTTTATTATTTATAGGTAGTCCTCCCTAGCCAAAGAGGAGTGCTCATAATATTTGGTTATGGCATGCAAACCAAATCTAGGTTCATTCTAATCACTTATTCCCATTCTTCTTTCTATTTTCCTTTAGACTTAAAATAAACAAAATTTAGTGAAACAAAGGCTGGAAGGAAAAAAGCTACAAAAGGTAATCAGGTCATAGATACATAAACAGGTTCTATTTTTATGTTTAATATTTTGATTTTAATTGATATGGTCATAAGAAAATAGAATGCCAAAAAAGGGTTAACAATTTCAGAAACAAGAAGGAAACTCATGCAGAGTTAAGTAGAAATAATAACTCTTTTACTCCTCTATCAGGCTTTAATGAAGAATCCATAATATGTTACAAGTGTAATAACTTCAGACACATAACTCAGTACTATAGAAGTATATTTGAGTTAGTCAAGAAGGATGAAAGTTTTAAGGCTCCATTCAGTAAGAAGAATGTTCAGACAGGTTCATGGTAGAATAAACAACTTGAAAAGTCTATGTTGGTCTAGACAATTTTACATGTAAGAAATGATGAAAATACATGGTTCATGGATAACAGATGTTTGAGGCACATGATAGGAGACAAGAGCAAGTTCATAACCTTGAATAAGATCAATGGTGGCATAGTGAAATTTGGAGATAATGCTACTACCAAAATTGCTGGAAAAGGTACACTAAGTTTGGATAATGGTATAACTATGACTAAAAATGTTCTATATATAGAAGGTCTTAAGCATAATATTTTGAGTGTATTTCAATTATGTGATCAAGGACACACTAAATTTTTATGTAGAAGGTTTTGAAATTAGGATAAAAGATACAGATGTGTTGATTGTAGATGCTCAAAGAATAAGTAATAATTTGTTATGTTATCAAATATCAAAGGTCAAAAATGTTATTTGAGTCAAGTTGAGGAAATTTGGATATGGAAAAGGAGAATGGGACACATAAATTTTGACAATATTGTCAACATCATCAAGAATCAAGTAATTAGAGATCTTCCAAATATTACAAAGGCCTCCAACATGCTTTGTGAACCATGTCAACATGGAAAGTAGGTGAGAAGATGGTTCAAAACAAAAGAATACTCGACCACTTAGATGTTAGAGCTTGTTCACACTAATTTGTATGGACCTATGATAACTCAAAGTACTCAAGGTGATAAATATTTCATGTTACTCGTAGATTAAAAAACTCTACATTTTTATTTTTTGAGTTTCAGTTGTGTGATCCAAATTTTGTCCTTGCGCGTTTCGGTTTCGAGGCAGTGAAGTTTTTTGACACAGAGCATGGGCGTGAGTTTAATTTTTGCCTAAATTTTGTCTAAGTATCAAAGTCACATGGAACATGCCAAGTGTCATCTAATGAGACACATTATACTTTATTTTTAAAAGAAATAGAACTTGCCATGTGTCCCATTATAACTCAGTGGAACATGACAAGTGTCAACATCCATGTTTCGAGTTTCTTATGAGTTTTAAAAGCTAAGTTTCAATAAAATTTTCTCAGTGTGAGTGGAAGGTGCCAAGTGGAAATTGTGGAAGGTTTCAATATGTTTTCCTAAAATTAGTGGAAGCTACCACATGTCCCTAGCTAGAGTTTAGTGGAGACTGCCAAGTGTTGAGTAACGACTATGGTGGGCCTCGAGTCTTGTTTCTAAAGTAAGTAGAAGCTACAAAGTGTCATCATCCATATGAATCTAAAATGATTCCTAAATGCTTATACACCCTAGCTAAAGCTTAGTGAAAGCTACCACGTGTCCCTAACTAAGGCTCAGTGGAGACCACCACGTGTGACCTTTCACAAGATTTTTAAAAAGTGTCTAAAAGCTTTTAAAGAAAGTGGAGACCACCACGTGTCCCTGGTTAAAGATATGCAGAAAGCACCACTTGTCCCCATTCCCTTTTTGAAGTTACTCAGGCAAGAAGTGTTGTGGGTCCCATTTTTTGTAAGATGTTAAAGTTTTAAAGTAGCAGACTGTGACAGATGTCAAAGATGGAGCACTCCTGAGCAAAGACACAGTAAAGAGTATAAGTTACATGGAAAGTGTTGTGTGTCTTCTGTAAGTGTAGCAGAAGCTGCCAAGTGTCATTTTTTGGTGCCTCTTGAATAATGAGATAGTTTTCAAGTAGAGTAAGGAGAACATGCTAAGTGTCCTTGCCTGTTTCATAATGAAAAGTGTCACATGTATCTAATTTAGCCAATTAACTTGCAGGGAGACTAAATGTTTCAGATCTAGAAAATATCTTCTATTAAACATTTCTAGTTAGTTTCTAGTTCTGTTAGGCCATTGGGATTTGATTGTGCATAGATACAAAATGTTCAAATCTAAGAAATATCTTTGTTAGACACTTCCAGTTTAGTTAGAGTTTAGTTAGACCATTGGATTGGGAATGTGCAGGCAATCTAGAGCTAGTCTGATGCTATAAATATGGGTAGAGAGATTAGAATATCAGGATCAAAAGATAGAGAATTTTTTTTTCAAGATATTGTTATCAAGAAGTTTTAGACTTTCTTGCTGTGGCTAATAATATCATTTGCCTTTGTTATATTTTCTTGATTTAGAAAGTTTGTATAATTGTGCATGTATCTGTGCCTTTTATGTGAATGGAGAATTAATAAGAAGACTGAGTTCTGTGCCTTTGTTGATATTTTCTATGTTATTGCAAAAATAGTCTAAGTTGTGAGCCTTTGATTCTATTGTTTTCATCTTTTACATTGATCTTGCATTATTTGCTCTTTAATGTAATTGAATCCCACATGTAGCTTCACTATGCTTAGTATTGGAGGATGAATTAAACTCAGGCACATCGCCATAGATAAAATTTTATTTCATTACATTTGTGTTTCTATTTAATTTCTATCTCATTTCTCATTATACACTTGAGATAAAGAAAAGCCAGCTTCTTTAAAATCTAGAGGTCATTTCAGGTCGCAAGTCCCACATTCTTGAAACTTCCCATTGTTGGTGTTGGAAATAGCACAATTCTAAGCATCAATATTTTTTGGCACGCCCGATGGGAAAATTTTTTTAAAAGAGTTGAAGAATTTTTGGTGTGTGCTTTAGCTAGCCAGCCTTTGGAGTCAACACCAATGGTGAATCTGAGTTAAATCAGCTAGTTAAGTAGTCCTAGTGCCATCAAGAAATCACCATTTGGTATGTATAATTCCATTACTCAGAACCATGGGTCTTATGCTCCTTCATATATTTCTGATCAAGCTCAAGTTGCTCAAGGAATCACCTGAAGCAAAAAAGGTGCATACGGTTACAATTTTTTCCCTTGGAAGGTCTAATATGACCAGTCTCAGCCCTATCATGAGCTATATCATTCTTATGCCTAGTCTTCCCAATATGTCATGTCTCATACTCAACCTAATCTTTTTGCCAATTGACCCATTTCCACCTTCAAACAAGCACTATTGGGATATGAAAAATATGTATTAGAGATTAACACCAGAAGGGGATGTGGCCAAGAAATCCCTAATTATGTCATCCATCGAGTGAGAAATGCACTAGATCTGGTTAAGAGTGAATGGGCTCCCATTGAAAGAGCCAATTGGCAAAGACTTACAAATGAGATGTTGGATGTGAGTGGCTTGATTGCATATTTGGAAGAGAAATTGAGTATTCATGAGAGGCAACTTTACCAAGTCTATCAAACTGCATATCTACTACCCTAAGTTTCATATCAGACATACACAGCCCCTACTCATGAGCCAAGTTGAGCCTGTCAAGGTCCTTTCCCCAATCATGCTGAAGAAAGTTTTGAAATAGTAAATCTAGCGTTCAAGGCCAATCTTGATAAAAAAATTGAAGTGGAAAATCTTCAAATGCAGTAGTCTATGTTGGTAGCAAGGGAAGTGGAATCCAAACCCTCATTCCCCCTTCACCTTGCATCCCCATCCCCCAAATGGAGATTTCCAATCCTAATATCATGAGCTAGAGTAAAGTTGTTGGGTCATGGAACAACAAGGAGGAGAAATCCATTGTCCATGAGTGTGAGGTATAAAATAAGGCTGGTCCCTTTCAAATCCCTCCCACCCTTCCTCAAGAAGCTTCTTGTTTTTCATTGCAGCCTTCATGCACTCCACACTTATATGATGATCCTTATGAGCTCCAAGAAAGACTCTTTCAAGAAAATCTAGCTAAGCAAATTGAGGAGTTAGAGGCAAAGGTGAGATTGCTTAGTGAAAGAGAGATAGAGCTTGTAGACCTTAGAGAGGAGCCTATGCCAAAAGATACCTCTTATACCAATCCTCAGGTCTCTTAGCATGATGTCAAGATTCCAAGTTGGAAGAGGGAAAATCATGAACCAGCTTGGGACCTTGAAAAAGTTAAAATTACTGACTCTTCCCAAGGGAAAAGTTGTAATCCTAAGGCCATGAGTTGGAAACAAACAATGGAATCATGGGATAGAAAGAAGGAGGAGAAATTTTTTTCTCAAAGCCTTGAAGAAGTCAAAGCTGCTCTTACTCATGGTGATGATCAAGCAGAAGATCCTACATTTAAACACATCCCATCTACACCCCTCTAAGAGAACTATCAAGTCACATCTGATATAGATGAAGTGATGGCCAAAGGGAAAGAGGATAATTATTTGATTCTAACTCAAAGATTGCCTCCTCTCCCCAATATGTATAATCATCAGCCTTCCACTTCATCCCTTCTCAAAGAGGAATTTTTTTTTGAGGAAACAAGTAAGGAGGAGTGTGCTCAATTCATGGCTAGTTAAGGAGATGCCATGAGTGTAGATGAGAAAGAGATCACCATAGGTACACCCTTTGATGAACAAGAGGAAAAGTCACAAGCTTTTGCTTCTATCTCTAATGAGGAAGATATAATTTTTGACCCTTTTCTCACTTGGTAAGACATCATGGAGGAGCATGGACACTTCCTTGATTATGTTTTGAATGACTTGTTTGAAGTCATTGGGGTAGGTTACACTATTCTTCAAGGAGGCTGTGAGTTAACTATGGGTGGAGAAAGTAGCATTGAGACTCAAATAAATATGTAAAATTGTTGCAAACTTTTAGGCTTATCCTTTCAAGAGGTTGGCAAATCTGAAGATGATATTTTTGAAGTCATTAAGGAAGATGACCATGTAATGGAATCTGAGCATGAGGCAAAAGGAGATAATCCAATCAATGATGTATATCAAAGGGCTTATGGTGATGAGTCAATAGCCATCTATTTCTTGATGAGACACGATAACATGAAGAACCAACATTTAATAAGCTTCCAAGAAAAAGAAGAGTATGTATATGTTGGGAGCATGTTTGACTTTAATCCACTCGAATGCAGGCTAATCAAGGTGGCAAGCAAGAAGAAAAAATCACCAAAGCTCCATCCCATTCAGTCACTTGTCTAGCACCATAAGTCTCGTTGCCATGAAGGAGACTTCAAAATTTTTCCCTTTGATTCAGGAGGTAGGCAAATATACCTGGTTAGCTGTATCATAGTTAGATAGTTTCCTTTTGCTTGTTCTATTTTCCCATTTTTATTTCCTACTTTTTATTTTAATAAGTGTTCTTTCAACATGTGGCTATGGCTCAGAGCCTTTTTCAAAATTTTGAAAAACTCTCGACACATTAAATCTCTCTCAAATCTCCAACATTCCCCAAAGTACCTTATGCAGTCATTTCATGATGTGTCTGACTCGTTGTCCCACATAGAATCAATAAGATTTTCTAATGGTTATCTAGTTTTAATGCCATTTTTGAGAATTGATGGGTCATTAAATAACCCATAACAAGAGTTAAAGCTTAACAGTGTCTCAAATGTTCCTACATCTACTAAAAAATACCTGTTACTTACATTTTTAGTTCATGGCAAACTTGTTTAGTGAAAGTGCATTCCCTATTACAAAGATCCATACATGTTACCACAGTTCACCATTTCCAAGTATAGATATAGATATGGAGGGAGCATAGTCTTCACAAAAAGGGTCTGGGATTTATGAATCTATTGATAAGTTTCTCACAAGCAAATCATATGCTTCAGCCCTTGCACAACCTTTAAAGACCTATCCATGGACTAGAGTCCGTTAAGTTGGTTATGAAAATGACCTAGTAAAGGTGAAAGATTTTGCAGATAGAATCATGGACCCAATCCTTCAAAAGCCTATCAAAACTCTAAGAGAAGAGGCACATCAAAGATGTATTCAGATGGCCAAGGCTAGACAATACAAAACATTCACAATGAGGATATGGACTTCCCAACTAGCACAATTCATTGTCCTAGGTGTACATTCGTGCCGTAACTTGGTTGAAATATGCTCTAAATTGTTTCATGCACCCTTAAATACCATATAATAGGGTCCATTCATGGTGCAAATTACACTAAAGGCTATCAGGGACATGTTGGCCCTATATCATGACAAGATAACCACGTTTTCCACCATTGCTAAAATGCAAAAAATGTGGGCAAATGTCAATAATCAATTAAGGTTTTTGAAATCAAAATTGCAATTAGGAGATGATGATACCACTGTACTAGTACTACCAATAGCAAGAGCAAAATTTGAATAGTCCAGTCAAGAGGCACTATCTATGATGGCATTCATTTTCATAATGAAAGAGGATATAACTGTCTATGAAGAACAAATGGCCATTCTCTTTAGATTGAAAACTGTTGACAAGTCTTAAGAGTATCAGCTAGATTTCTTTGATTTGATTGCATATCCAATGGTTGATTAGCTCACCCATTTCAAATCTAAAGGGGTTTTTAGGTATTCCTCTTATCTATTTCACCTCATGTTGTATCAAAATTTTGGCATCTTTTCCCAATACATGCATCTAAATATGTATGACCCAAGCTTTGGTCTACATAGGACCATTCCTGTGTCTACATAGACACATATCTTGTCCAAAACTAGTGACCCATACAAATTTATGGAACTTTTTGTTGCCCCTGCCTTTTATCATCTAAGCCCAGAGCCAGTTGAAAATAGATTAACTCTAAGTGTCTCAGGCCTTATGACAAATTGCACTATTCCTTGTGATTAATTTTTTGAATCCCATCATACTATTATTAGAGTCCATGGTTTTAGTTGAGAATGGGTGTTGCTACCTAAGATTTTGACCCTTAGGTTAGCATTCTTATAGGTCACCAGGGAAGTGTCTGTGGTGGATAATGACTATAACACTAGGAAGAAAAAGAAGAAAATGTATGATGTTCCATGGGTAACAAACAATATGGCCCTAGAGGTTAGAGATGTTGAGCATGTGTTGCTAAGAAAGTTAGCTTTCTTGGGCTTCTTTCTAATTGAAGATAAATGGGGATATGACCTAAGTAGTTTCATAACCACATGGGTCAAGAATAACAAGGTCACTGCTATAATTATGCATGAGGGCCATCCCTTTTGGGAAAATAGAAGAAACCCTCATGAAGATATTCTTGATTTATATGTAGAATTGACAGATTTTCCCTTAGAGGAAGAGAGGCCATGGGAGACCTTTTATGATAAGAAAAAGGATTTTGACCCTAAAATCAGAATGACTTCAAGTTTAAGATGGGCATTGAAGAACAAAGATTGGAAACTTGAGAAAATAAAAGCCTATTGGAAGTATAGGTAGGAGATTTGTGAGACTACTCACTCTTTTGGTAATGTGGATTTAGATGAGAAATGGGAAGAAATCTAGGATGAATGTCATCCATCTCTTGTCTCTAGCCATGATATAAGCAAACTACAGAAATAGGGTGGAGAGTCAAAAGCTAGAGTAGAATCTAGTCATACATTGTAGACCCTAAGACAAACCTCAGCTATAGTCATTGTAATTGTTTGGCCCCAATCTCTCAGTGCCATTGAAAAAAAAAAGAGTGTGGTATCCTCACCACCCAGAGTTTTCCCATCAATGTCAACCTTTAGAGTTCCCAGTTTTATACAATCACCACTAGCAGTAGTGGTAAATATTAAAGAGAAGGAAGCACAACCAGAAGAAGAAATGCCAAGGAAACATAAGAGGTTAAAGCTTTAGCCTAATTCAAAGGAGGAGGTATAACCCTCATAGCACCAATCACAGAGTACATCAATCTCTCCTTAGGTACATGTTTTTTCTCCTTCTTCTCAGTCTCTCTCTTCTTCTATAAGAGTGACAATTCCATCTAGCCAAATAATATTCCCTGCCACCTCTACTATACCCATTTCCCAATTTGCCCTACCTATTAATATTTATGCCACATCATTGCCTCATTTTTTCCCCTCTATCCCAAAGATAGTACCTCCTCATATTTCCCCCAGCCAACATTTGGCTATTCCCTATGGCTTGCCATAGGGTTATCCTTTGGTAGGTGGGAACATTGCCTCTCTTTCTACCTTCCAAACTCAAGTAGATACTGCTAAGAAGGCTAGAGAAGCCTAGATGGAGAAAAAGTGGATGAAAGATAATAAAGCCCTGGCTACACCACATATGAGGTCATAATTTGACCCAATCTAGTAGCAACTAACGGTGACCCATTTGTCACCTAATGTAGTCCAACCAAATGAGCATATGCAACTTGAAGATTATACAATGAATGCAGTGGCTATAGATATGTCCCTTTTTAGACCACAAGATAGGGTTGAGCTGCTAAATGAATTCACTTCTATAGTAGCTAATGATTATATGAAAGTATCAAAGAAGCAATAGAAGATGGATGTTGATCTAGCTCAAGAGAAGGTAAACTACAGCGGTTTGACTATAGAAATCAAAACCAAGAATAATGAAATAGAGAGTCTAAAAAAATAGTTGCAAGATACTATTTCTTTTCAGACTCATCAAGCTATTCAGGCCCAAAATATTTCTTTGAAAGAGGAGCTGATACATGAGAAAGTTGTAGTGACAGCCCTAAGGTGGGAAAAGGCAAAATTACAGGAAAAATGTGAGGAAAACCTACAACAGGTCACTCAATTCCAATAGAGGCTACTAAATGAGTATAACAATATCACTGCCATATAGGCCCAACTTCAAGCTGAGAAACAAATAATAGAACAATTGACACTTGAGTTGGCTAATAGGCAAAATAATGTAGGAGTTTTGAATTTGGTTAAGGAGCTCTATGTATCAATATGGAAAAGAATCTCTGAGGAGATTATTTAGCTCAGACCCTTTCTAACCTTTCTGCTAAATGCACAAAAATTGTGCGAAAAGGTGGAGACTTTAGTTGAATCCACTTTGTCCACTATCTCTTTGAGAGTTTTTGATTCTCAAATGCTGTTGTAAAAGCTATATGACACAACTGATAGAATGTTATCAGTAGTAGGGATTGGTGACAGAATGATTGCTAGAAAAAGGGTAAATGAAGTTCTCAGTTGCAACTTTGTAGCAATTAATTGCAAAGAGATTCTAGATGTGGTGAAAGAGGAAATCAAAGACATGAAGTAGCATATTGAGGATCTAGTGCAATTGGGTCTTCCCTCCCCTTTTCCTGATAGTAACACTATGTTGATGGTTGATGAGATTAAACCCTTGTTGTTAGCTAGGCAAAATGATCAATCAATTTTCCAGGGTTTAACAGATGATTCATCAGTGCCTAAAGTGGAAGCTGTCTTGATTCCCATGTTCCAGCTTGAATTCCAATTGAATACTATAGTTCATATTTTACAGATTTTTTTACACAAGGATATCATCAACCTTGATCTAGTCTTCCACGAATTGCAAAATAAGCAGGGATTATCTAATGACGAGTGGTATATTTATCAGACGGCCTTACTGAAGTTGTGATTTTTGCCACATTTGATCATGCGGGAGATTGTGGATTCTTCTTTTTGAGCAGGCTCAAAATTCCTCAGGGTCACCAAGAACTGTAGAGTAAAAAACTCTACATTTTTATTTTTTGAGTTTTAGTTGTGCGCTCCAAGTTTTATCCCTGTGCATTTCAATTTTGAGGCAGTGAAGTTTTTTGACACAGAGCACAGGTGCAAGTTTAATTTTTGCCTAAATTTTTTCTAAGTGTCAAAGTCACAGGGAACATGCCAAGTGTCATCTGCTGGGACACATTATACTTTGTTTCTAAAAGTAGCATAACTTGCCATGTGTCCGATTATAACTCAGTAGAATGTGATAAGTGTCGGTATCCATGTTTCAAGTTTCTTATGAGTTTCAAAATATAAGTTTCAATAACATTTTCTTAGTGTGAGCGGAAGGTGCCAAGTGGCAACTGTGGAAGGTTTCAATATGTTTTTCTAAAAGTAGCAAAAGCTGCCACGTGTCCCTAGTTAGAGTTCAGTGGAGACTACCAAGTGTCAACATCCACAGTTTCTTCATTTCGTTTCATTATTGAGTAAAGACTATGGTGGGCCCTAGGTTATATTTCTAAAGTAAGCGAAAGCTACCAAGTGTCATCATTCATATGAATCTAAAATGAGTCCCAAATGTTTCTACACCCTAGCTAAAGCTCAGCGGAAGCTGCCACGTGTCCCTAGCTAAAGCTTAGTGGATACTGCCATGTGTCACCCTTCATAGGATTTTCAAAAAGTGTCTAAAAGATTTTAAAGAAAATAGAGACCACCATGTGTCCTTGGTTAAAGATACGTGGAAAGCGCCACCTATTTCCATTCCCTTTTTGAAGTTGCTCAAAGAAGAAGTGTTGTGGGTCCCATTTTCTGTAAGATGTTAAAGTTTCAAAGCAGTGGACTATGATAGATTTCAAAGATAGAGAAATCTTGAGCAAAGACACAGTAAAGAGTATAAGTTACATGGAAAGTGTCGTGTCTTTTGTAAGTGCAGCAGAAGCTGCCAACTGTCATTAACTAGTGCCTCCTAAATAATGAGACAATTTTCAAGAAGAGTAAGTGGAACACGCTAAGTGTCCTCACCTATTTCATAGTGAAAAGTGTCACATGTATCTAATTCAGCCAATGAGCTTGCAAGGAGACTAAAAATTTTAGATCCAAAAAATATCTTTTGTTAAGCACTTTCAGTTAGTTTCCAATTTTGTTAGGCCATTGAGATTTGACTGTGCAGAGAGACTAAACATTTAGATCCAAAAAATATCTTTGTTAGACACTTCTAGTTCACTTAGAGTTTAGTTACACTGTTGGATTAGGAATGTGCGGGAAATATAGAGCTAGTATGATGCTATAAATATGGGTAGAGAGATCAGAATATCAAGATCAAAAGATAGAATTTTCTGCAAGACATTGTTATCAAGAAGTTTTAGACTTTCTTGCTGTGGCCAGTAATATCATTTGCCCTTGTTCTTTTTTCTTGATTTAAAAAGTTTGTATAACTGTGCATGTATCTATGCCTTTTATGTGACTAGAGAATTAATAAGAAGACTGAGTTCCATGCCTTTGTTTATATTTTTTGTGTTATTGCAAAAATAGTCTAAGTTGTGAACCTTTTATTCTATTATTTTCATCTTTTACATTGATCATGCATTGTTTGCTCTTTAATGTAATTGAATCCCACATATAGCTTCACTGTGCTTAGTATTGGAGGATGAATTAAACTCAGACACATCACCATAGATAAAAATTTATTTCATTTCATTTGTGTTTCTATTTAATTTCTATCCCTTTTCTCATTATACACTTGAGTTAAAGAAGAGCCAGCTTCTTTAAAATCTATAGGTCATTTCAGGTCACAAGTCCCACATTCCTAAAACTTCCCATTGTTGGTGTTGGAAATAGTGCAATTCTAAGCATCAACATTACTTATTGATGATTTTACATGTATGACTTGGGTGATGTTTTTGAAGAAAAAATTAGAAGCTTTCTACCACTTCAAAGCATTTAAGGCTTTTGTTGAGAATGAAATTAATTTTAAGATTAAGTGCCTGAGATCAGATCAAGGATGAGAAATCATTTCAGATGATTTTATTAAGTATTGTGAAGACCATGGGATAAAGAGAAATTATTCAACAACCAAAACTCTATGGCAACATGGAGTAGTTGAGTGGAAAAATAGAATAGTTTAGGAGATGGCAAGGACAATGCTAAATTAATCCAAGATACCATATAAATATTGGAGAGATGCAGTAGGTACAATAGTGAAAATTTAGAATAAAGAATTGTTGAGATTCAATAGTGAAAAGACTCCCTATGAACTATGGAAGGACAAACTAGCTACAATTGATTATTTTAGAGTTTTCAATAGTAGATGCTTCATAAAGAGAACTGATAAAAAAATTGGTAAGTTTGAATCTATAATAAATATATGTATATTTATTAGATATTATACCAAAATTAAAGCTTATAAATGTTATAACAAAATCACCAAGAATATTGTTGAAAGTGCAAGTGTCATGATAGATGAAGATTTAACATAAAGAGCCAGTGATTTAGTAGACACTCCTGAAATCATTGAATAAGAAGAATTTGAAGAATCAGATGAGGATGAAGAAGGAGAAAAAAGATACCAAGACCCTATCAAAATATGTTCATAGAAATCATAACAAGAGTGACATCATCAGGAACATAAATTAAGGGGTTTGTACCAGAAGGATGATGGTAAGTAAATTTGAGCAAGTAAATTTTTCTTTCTTATCCAAACTTTAGCCTAGAATTTTTTTAGAAGCTAGATAAGATGAGCATTGGGTTAAGGCAATGGATGAAGAATTAAATTAGATAACAAATAATGATACTTGGTAATTAGTGCCTAGACCAAAAGATCAAAATGTGATAAGAATAAATGGGTTTATAAAAATAAGTTGAATAAAGATGGTGAACTTACCAAAAATAAAGAAAGGTTAGTATGTAAAGGATATGCTCAGATTGAGGGTATAGATTTTGAAGAAACTTTTACACTAGTGGCAAGGCTAGAGGTTATTATAATGTTTCTTACATATGCAGTGTTTAAAAATTTCAAAGTGTTTCAAATGGATGTCAAATCTACCTTCATGAATGAGAATATAGAAGAGTAGGTCTACATTGAGTAGCCTAAGATATTTATTATCTCAAATGATAGTATCCATGTATACAGATTGATGAAAGCACTATTGGATTGAAACAAGTTCCTAGAGCTTGGTATGCAAGACTTGATAAGTACCTACAAGATCAAGGTTTCAAGAGAGGTTTTGCTGACAGTAACCTCTACATCAAAACAAAAGCTGAGCATCATTTGATTGTTGTGGTATATGTTGATGACATAATATTTTGAGGTAACATTGAAAATATGACAATAGAATTTTCTAATAATATGCAAAAATAATTTGAGATGTATATGCTTGGAGAATTGTCATTTTTCTTAGGGTTGAAAATATTTTAGTTAGAAAAAGGATTTTTCATATCTCAAAGTAAATATGAGAAGGAAATGTTGAAAAAAATTGGTTTTAAAGATTGTGCACTAGTTGGCACACCAATGAGTATAGGGAAAAAAGTAATTAAGGATGAAGATTCACTTATTATAGATTAATCTTTTTATATATCTATGATTGGTAGTCTTTTATATTTGACAGCATTGAGGCCAAACATCATGCATGTAGTAGGTATGGTTACAAGATATAAGTAAGTTTTGAAAGAGAGTCATGCTCAATTGGTGAAGATAATATTTAGATATGTCAATGGGACATTGGATTATGGATTGTGGTATCCCATAGGCAAATATTTTACTTTGGTTGCTTATACAGATTCAGATTGGGTAGGTTGCTTGGATGATAGAAAGAATACAAGTAGAGAAGCTTTTTTCCTCAGTGATAGTTTAGTATCTTAGCTAAGTAAAAAGTAGAATTCAGTATCACTTTTTATAGCTGAAGTAAAATATATTACAGTAGTATTATGTTATACTTAAGTGCTTTAGATGAAGAAAACTTTGGAAGATATCAAGGTAAAATATGATGAACTTATTTATATTTTTTGTGACAACACAAGCGATATTAATATTTCTAAGAGTCCATTGATGCATTCAATAACAAAACATATTCCTACTAGATATCACTTCTTGAGAGAGTAGGTTGTAGATCAAAATATTAAGATGGAATATATTAGTACTATAGAATAGATTGTAGATATTTTTACAAAGGCACTACCAAAAAACACATTTGCTTATTTGTAAGAGAAGTTGGGAGTAATTTATTTTACTTCTTTCCATTGAGGATTAACATCAGTTGAGGGGGAGCTAAGTGTTAGCTCTAGGATAGGCCCTTTGCCATTGATGTCAAAGGGGGAGAAGAACAAGAAATAGGTACATAAAATAGGTACATGATGCTATAATAAGGGGGAGTTACTATATGCTTTTTAGATGAAAATATGTGTAATTTGGCATGTACAATATAGGTTTCAGGATGTGGCAGTTTTAGTTGGAGGTTGACATCAATGACAAAGGGGGAGATTTTTAGAAATATTGTCATTGATGTCAAAGGTCTAGTATAGGTGATAAAGGCCCCATAACATTTATTATGTAAAGGTATTTTCAATGTTCATATTTTGGATAAAATATGTTGATATTTACTTAATATTAATGAATATATTTCTCGTTGCATAAAATTCAAAACAGGGCCCATGGAGAAGTAAAAGAGTCACGGGGTGAAAACAAAAGAGGAATGGGATATATTTTCCTATAAAGAGTCATCTTGAAGAATTCAAAGAGTCACCATGTGAAGAAAAAAGAGGGTATGGCACATTTTTCCATGAAGAGTCACCTTAATGAATTTAAAAGGTCACAAAGATAAAGACAAAAGGGAAAAGGACAAATTTTCTCATGAAGTGTCACCATGTGACTTTTAAAATGTAAGGATTTGAAGGGTCATGCAAATGTGGCACCATTTTCCATGAGGATTGAAGGGTTGAAAAGGGTGAATGCCAAAGTTCATTTGGTAAGCTATAAATAAAGGCTTAGAAAGCCATTTGTAATATGCAAGAGAGTGAATGGTTTGTAATTGTTTTATATAATAAAAGAGGAGAGAATATAAAGAGATATTGTAGAGCTCTATCATTTGTTGAGAAAGTAACATTGAGAGATAGTTATGTTTTATACAAAAGAGGGGTTGGTGGTCCATTGGGTTGGTTCTCAAAAATAGTTGTTGTGTTGGTGCTTGGCAAAAGGGTTGGTACTCTTGCAAGTTGGTGCTTGTGAAATTTATAATTTGAGTTGGTGGTCATTCATATACTTGAGATTGCTCTCTGTGGTTTTTCCCACATTGGGTTTCCATGTAAAAGTCTAGTCTCTCTCTCTCTCTCTCTCTCTCTCTCTCTCTCTCTCTCTCTCTCTCTCTCTCTCTCTCTCTCTCTCTCTCTCTCTCATGTGGTGTATGTTACTTTTTTAGTTTAATTTTATATTTTTAATGTATGGTTAAGTGGAGTTTGATTAAGTAAAATATTTATAAGATATATGATATATTGTTTCACCCTCCCCCTCTTAGTATATCTCATGCTTAACAGAATGATTAGAGATGAGGACCATCACTATCATTCAAGTTTATTAAGAACATAAGAGTGACATGACCACATAATAGATGAAGTGGTTTTTCATAAAGGAAAAGAGACCCTCAGTCATCATATTACACCTACACCTATAATAATAAGGGATTATAAGGGTTTTAACACTAACACAATCAAGATTAAGGTAGAGAGAGAGAGGTTTGTTCTTATGGATAGAATGTGGAATGAGGAAGTACATTATAAATGGTAAGGACTATAAAATAAGGATTGAATGATGGTGCTTCAGACACTAAAAGCATAATGAAAGACCATATTCAAAGCACCCTACAACCATACAAGGGTTAGGTTCCTCTTTTACAATCACATATTAAAATGAAATTTAAAGATTCATATAACTTAGTGAAATATATGATGTGACTTAAGAAACTAAAAGTGATATGGATAGTTTAAAAACCTTAATCAATCCACCAAGGCATTCTAAAGCATGACATGAAAGTACAATGGTTATACGGAATAACACAAGATGCATTTTAGATCCTATGAAAGTCAAATACTAGGAAGGAGATGGGTATAGGATCTAAAATGGTATAAAAACTTATATAAAAACCAATTCATTTAGATATTACCATAAATCACTTTTATACCTCAGACATATCACCTACAAATTTGTACCATATAATCATTTTGAGTGTTTTAAAGGTCTAAGGAGGTAACATGAAAGATTGTGAGATAGAAAATGAAGATTAAAATCATGAAATAATACGTTATATGAGAATTTAAATAAAAAATCATCATGATAAGGAACAATACAAGGTATAATAGGAGGAGGACTCAGTTGTGAAATTTGACTAGGTACGCACACGTTACTAGCTTTTGCTAAAATGGGCCTACATGCTAAAATATGCAAGATCCAATCATGAAATTTGGTGGATAAGATTAATATGACCTAATATCCCCATTAAATATATTTTTTATTATTTTATATAATGTTAATTATTCATATTTTAGTACAATCAACCCTATGTCAAATCATGGTCAACATTAGAGCATACCTTAGAGGAATTATTCAGTTTGGGGCATCTACAGGTTGATTCAAGGCATGAAATTTGGTATGTATGTTATAAATGATGTAAAAGATCATAAAATTACATCATAAAGGTCCTATAAATAGTGAAAGTTCCCACTATTTTGACACAACCCCTTGCACTCAAGAAGATAACCATTAGAGGCCAAATGAAGTTTGTCAGTTCTAGATGCCAAGAAGGATTTTAGGCCTTATAAATGTCTTAAAATGGTACAATATGATGTTTTAAACCTATATTTTAATATATAAGTGATAAAATTTAGGGGTTAATTTAAAATTTTGAAGAAAGACAAGTTTTGGCATAGAGGAAACATGTAGGTAGCTCAAGGTAAATTTTGTTAAAAATGTCTACAGGTCAAAGTACACTAAAAAAAACTTGAAAGGTGGCAATATTTTTAATAATTAAATAATATATCCATATATAATCTTAAGAGTTTAATGTGATTATAATAAGTGATGGTTGTTTGGTCACAGTCCCCTCCATGTCTCAAAATGGTTACTATTCATACATACATACTTTTTGGAGTTTTAAGGTGTGTTTGAGGTTTAAAAGATTATAGGAGTGTTTTATAAGAATGGTAAGATGTTTTTAATACTATTAAACAAATTCAAAGAGTGTTCACACTCCGAAAATCATGTAAACATCATGCAAACACCATAAGTAGGCTGAAAACCCAACAGGCAATCTCAAAGGCATAAAAGGTAAAGTTGAGTTTTGATAATTTGAAAGGTGTTATGAGATGTTTTAGGTGACATAAATATTTTTTAAATCAAATAAGATCAGTGTAAATGTCAAAATGGTCCTTTGGATAAATTTGAGTTTTTAGAACTAAGACACCCAGTTTTAGCCCATCTTTAGA
The DNA here is from genome assembly GCA_037957365.1 of Torreya grandis. NCBI lineage: Eukaryota > Viridiplantae > Streptophyta > Pinopsida > Cupressales > Taxaceae > Torreya > Torreya grandis. The sequence continues at coordinate 2,312,649 of JARHVA010002673.1, forward strand.
TGTTCATTTATTTCAGACCATAAAGATTAGGTATAGTTGATTATAGTATGTTTTGAGTACCCATATGTAATTGAAATTAATTATGGATTGAGTTTGGTTAAGGGCCTAAATTTTATGAACAATTTTTAAGAGTGTAAGCATGTCTAGAATGTTTGTAAACCCTGTAGGCAATCATCTTTATGTGTGTATCTTTTTGTATCATCTACATGGGAGCCCAATATTTTTATGTATGTTTAAGGGGTGTATTTAATATAAATACATGTAAATAATTCATTGAATGGGTGTCTTCATTATATAAATAATCATCTTGAAGGTGAGCTTGTTTGAGCCTATAGAGGATTTTTTTACCAATTTTGCATTTTTGGACTCATGAGTCCATAAAATGGTCTAAAAATTTCTCTAAAACCACCTAGAGTACATAGATTAATATTTCCATCTCTTGACCAACCTATTATTTAGAATAATTTGGCACATTTGGGTGCCTAAGGGCCCCAAAATGGCTCATAAATGCTTACTTTTATAGGTCTCTAAAGAAAGAAATGGTCTAAACGTATGAAAAAGGTATAACGAGACATAAAACACAATTTTATGGCACTTGGAGATATTCACAAGATATTTTATGGTGTCTTTCTAAGCTAAAGGGTCAAAACCCCAATTTTTGACATTTTGTGGATTGTTGTAGGTTTAATGGTGATTTTCACCACTGTTTCAAGTATTGAAGGTTTTGAAAATCTTCATATTATTCCTCATACACATGAAATGTATGTTTGGAAGTCTTATAAAAGTATATAAGTTGTCTTTAGGGTGCCAAATGGCCTTGGGATCAGTTTTTAGGTAACTAGTTGAGGGTGACTAAATCTTGTGACCTCCATCAATGAGGTCTATGAAATTTACATTTATCATGGATTTTGTTTCAGGTTGAAGGAGAAAACTCAAGTTTAAAATAGAAATTGGCCTAAAAAATAAAACATGAAACTTAACCTCCATGGTCAATTAAGCATAAAATTCTATGTCAACTAACTTTTATCCAAGCATCTTCTGGAAGGCAAGTTGAGGGGGGGTGTAGAAGTCCAAGGGAGAGGGATTTGGAGGTTAGAGAGTTAAATGGAGAATTCAATGCATTTTCAAAGACTTGGAGACTTTTCCTTCTTATTGGATCATGACATATTCATCCTTAAGAAATTATTGTCTTCTAATGTATTTCTAAGCTAATGAGAGGGCTTGAAGACTATTTAGGAAAATCAAGGCTAATTTATTGAGTAAGGATTAGTTTTAATTAACCCAAATGTGGGTGAGAATCCATGGAGGGTGGTTATGTCTCATTTATTTAGTCCTATTTTCTTGCTTCTTCTCTCTATCTTCCCCTTTTCTCCTATATCTCCCATTTATACCCCATTTTGTAAAAGCTATTCTCATTTGACAAGGATAAACTCTATAAAAATTTGTAAGAAAGACCTTTTGAAGTAATAAAGATCATTTTTCACCTATCTCTTACCTCTAAATTATGTCTAGCAAGCTTGTGCATGAAGGCCTTGTGAATAAGTGTTCTTCCATGTCTATTGTCCTTCTTTTTTGGCTATTTTTGGGTATTTTATAGTTAGTTATAGGTCTAAACTTGTGCTATTTCCACCATTAGTGGATACTTGATGTGAATTTTGAGAATTCCTCTTTGATTCATGTATTGTTCGGTGAACCTATTTTAAGAAACACTTATGCAAATTAGCTAATTTATGAGGTTGTGTGAAAAAAATTATCTTATGTTGAATTAGTGTTTATTTTAAGCTTAATTAAGGATCATTTAATTTTGTGAATCACCCCATTTATCTCTCTTAGTTACCATATACCCTGTTTATCCTTTTTTCAAGAAAAAATAGTAGTTTAGGTGGTCTACCAAGTGGAAATCATCTATCTCTAGAGGTTCAACATCAGTACTAGATACCCACAGCCTAAGGTTGCTCCAATATTGTAACTAGGAGTGAGAGAGACTGAAAAACTCTCCCACAAGGGTGTAATTATACACTACAATAGGTATGCTAGCTAAGTACTACACTATTCATTCTTAGTCTTACTTTGAGTATGGAGGCATGTTAACCAAATAATGAGCTAAAGGATCTTGGATTTATTCCCTTAATTGAGTGTTATTAGGTGGATAAGGATCCATCTCAAAAACTACATCATCACCATAGGGGTCTAGAATAAATCATTCTTGTGTGACCATATTAACACATCCTAGATTATATATGACACCACTATGAGTATAGTGAGACATATTTGAATCATTGGTGAATTTATTACAACAAAGGGCCTAGAGTTATATAAACTCTTAAAGGACAAATGGTTCAAACTTGGTCTAAATTGGTCAAAGGATGGAGTTGTATCTCCAAAAAGGGTCTATGCTATAACTTCATATAAAATAACCTAATATAAAATGTCTCTCACAAAAATGTCAAGTGGATGAATTAAAACCAAAATACCAAATTATAGGTTTAAAGTGTTCCAAACAAGTATAATCTAAGAAAATAAAATTTCTCAGGTCTTTTATCCAAATGTGGCATCAATATCTAGGCTCAAAATAGGCATATGCTTTGAATTTAGGTAAAACACACACAAAAGATAGACTTTTAAACAAAAAGGGTATGAGTTAACCTAACAAATCTAAAACACTTTGGCATAGACTAGGCATTCGACTTTAGAAATGAATTTGGTCAATTGGCATAAGGCTTTAAAAAAAGGCATGAAGAACATAGACTATTTTCTCCTAGATCTAGGCATAAAAAATAGTTTTCAAATTGGGTAAAGAATTAACCTAAGTTACACAACCAAAAAGAGAAAAATTTATGTCTAGGCCCAAATTACACAAGGCAAAAATAGAAACCAATCAATGTTTGGATTTGAAATTTTCAAGATTAATTAAAAAACTCAACTTAGGAGAAACTAGGATTATTTGAAAAAACAATAAACTAGATAAATATTAACAACATAACGATACTAGACAAAGATCCAAAAGGCACACATGGATTGGTTTTGAATTTTAAAACTTTTGACACTAGGTAAAATATGTCTATGAAATAATTTGATAAATGTAATGGTGTTATTTCATTCTAAATATTCAATCAATGGTTTGTTTTAAGACTCAAAGGCACAAATCATGAAATGGATTGGGAAGCATAATGTTACCCTTTCCAATCAAGTGACACAAACATAAAGATTTTGTCAAAAATATTAAGGTAAAAGTATGGTGTTAAATGGATGGTATAATGCCTCCTCAAACAATAGAGTAATGTTCATACAAGACTTTTTTTTACATGGAATAACAAAACCATGCAATAAAAATATGAAATGACATAAATAGCTAAGTGTAATGTCTTAGATCCTTTAACTAAAAGGGTTGTATAGTACTAGCAAATTTCATCGATATAATTGCTCTTGAGAGGATTTTAAGTGTTTATCAAAAAATAAAAGCACATGAATTAGTAGGGTTTTTACACCACTCTTATCTCAAGATATTTTATAATGATATGGAACTTCAAGCTACTTATCTTGCATTAATAGTATATTTGTGATAAGTGGGTTTGTTCTAAAACTAAATTTTCATGCATTTATATATGGTCACAAGTTTGTCTATAAAAATATATTCTCACATAATTCTGATCTACATCAACTAGATTATTATCAAAAGGTTTTATCCTTTTCACAACAACTACATCTATCACTTTCTCAGTGTAGTGCGATGTTCAAGTTGTCCCTATGGTGTAAGGTAGTATCATACTAATAGAATTTACTTAACCACTCAAGAAAATGTCCTAGTAAATCATTATCAATTTGTATGCCCACCATAAATTGGGGTTAAAATGATTCTTGGAGATTAATTCCCAGGTCAACACCTCCCTAGATAACCCATGACAAGGCTATGATCTCTTGATCACAAACCAAATTGCATAAAAATAAATGACTAGTGAAAAGACTTTAAGGTCATGTTTAGATCACCCAATTCATAAGGATTTGGGGAGAGACATAATTATGTTCTTTTCACATCTTTTGAAAAGGCACAAATGGAAAGAAAGAGCACTTTTGGTCACCCAAGTTCCCTAAAAGGGACAGGGGGAGAACATACACATTCATCATTTTGCAAAAATAAACAACTTTGAAATAACAAGCATAAAACAAAACACTCTTAAGATTATGTAATCTAAGTGCAAGTGTTTTTTTTTTAATGCACCAAAGTGAGATGTTTATTAAATTTGTCCCCTTAGTCTTAGCTAAAAAATTGTAAAAATTGTCACAAACATATAAGAAAAAAATAACTAGATTCCTTTTAAGCACCAAACGAAATGTTTCAAGACTTCAACACTTCCCTCCAACCTGGGTTATATAATTTTTAGAGGGTTTTTGACTACCTTAAATCACTTTGATGAATGAAAAAAACATGTATTAAATGTTTCTCTCAAGTTTTATCTCTTTTTTTATTATAGAGATTGATGTTGATCCATGTAAGAATCGATGTCGATCTATATAAATTGACATCAATCGATAGGGATCAACATTGATTCCTTATTACGTATAAAAACAAATGAAAATAGAATGCATTTTCTCATAGAAATTTGGTTACAAAAATAAACATAAAACCAAAAAATAATACTAAGTCCTATAGGCAAATAGTCATTCAAATGATATTCAAGTTATTAAGAGAAAATTGAAATCTAGAAAGCTCAAGAATAACTTATCAAACATGTTTCTTCCATGCCATATTCTGTACATAAAGGTCAATGTCAATATTATATGGATTAACATCGACTCTGATAGGATCCACATTAGTTTTATCAAGATCGGCATTGATATTTGTATAAATATGTTACTAAAAAATAGAATATGTGAAAAATAATGCTAAAACTTAAATTTTGAAGATTGTATAGCACTTAATATAAAAACTAAGATTAGAATTTTCATCTCCTTTCTATATGGGATTTTTTAAATCCCATCTATCATTCCATTTATGATTATAGGAATCTAATAGGGGAGGTTAGTAATATGTTAATTTAAGCAATAGAAACTTCCATAAACACTAACACTTACACTCCGAGCCAAGATCATAGGGGTGAGCTTAGTAATAAAAGATAAATGAAAGCACAACTAAAATGCAAAATACAACAAATTCTTTACCTTCCATGGGAGCTCTAAATGCATTTTCAGTGGCTTACTCAGCTTGTGTATCAAAGAGTATTTATCAAATGAATCTTGTTGGCTCCTTATCTCCTTGGCATCATTGGATTTGATGTGGCTTGATGCATTTTGGCTCAATATTTTTGTATTATAACATTACTTGCACAAAAATACCTTAGATCTCTCTCCAAATTTGCACTATAATTTTGGATTATGAGAGCTTAAAATTCAATTGACATGGCATTGTATTTATAGAAAATGGATTTAAATTCAACCCTAGGAGAGTTAAGGTGTATTTTAAACATGGAATGGTTAAAACCTAACCTAGTTGAGTCAAATATAACCCTAGTAGATTTAATAGTTGTCAATTATTCATGATTTACAATTACTAGGCATGGGTCTCCAAAATGAGACATTTTAGGATATTTTCAAAGAGCTTGACAACTCATAAAGTTAATAATGAAAGGCTAAGATATTTAAATTTTTCAATTTAATTTTTATAATTCCATTAAGTTCACATGGATAATTTAATTAGGCTTTTCATTTGGTTTAGCTTGTTAATAAATTCTTATTAGCCTTTGAGGCATTTCCAAGATTTGATATTTGTTCATGTGCCCCATTTGATAGGTCTATTGGACAAATTGACTATTTTGATGTTGCATGATGCTTAGGGATGAATCCATGAGAGGTTATTATTGAAAATGATATAATATCCCAATTAGGGATATCTCAGCATGATTCTAAGCTTTGATAAATGATGCTTAAGAAAATTTGGGACATTCAATGATTCTTAGGCTTAATTTGTAATGGTTAGTAGGATTCGGTCTAAATTATGATTGAAGGCTAGTTGTATCTAGGTTTAGGTGTCTACACTAAGCACCTAAGCATGGTACTAGTTAGCCTGTGAAAGTACAGTACTATATGGAATAGGCCTAAATACAAGGATATAGGATTATTTGTAAAGAAATAGGGGATGGTTTCCAAATTAGGTAAAAGGTCTATCAAGAATAAATATAGGTTTCAAAATATTCTATTTACCTCTATATGTTTCCCAAAGTGGTATATAAGCTCTATAAGTTTTCAAGTTAGATAAGAAGGGAGAAATACATTATTTTGCAAGCCAAAAGGCCTATATGCAGGCCTATTGAGCACTCCAAGAGATTTATATTTACCATGATTATTTATACTAAGGTGTTTCAGACTTCAAAAAATCATTTCAAAGAATTAGAACTTGAAAACTACTTGGCAAACCACCTCAATCACCTCTCAAGCATGCACATGCTCTTAAACTAAGGTTTTGACCATTTCATGGTTTACCCATATATACAAGGTCTAGAAACTTGAAATTTAACATGTAACATGGTTAGGTAATGGGTAAATTCAATAAAATAAGTATTAGAGGTTTCACACATGTGGGAGTGATTTTGGGCCAAAACTTAATTTCTAAGCATGGAAGCCTAATTAAGGAGAGAAAATATTAGAAAAGTGTACTTATAATTGGTTTTAGGTCCTAAAACTTGACATGGAGATATAATAGGATATTGAGTCCTCAAAAATACTTTCGTTTTCCTATCACCATTTGTACATTCTTTTGTACAAGGATGTTTGCATGATTTCATGGCTATAAGGAAGTGAGGCCAAGTGAGAGCCTAAGGTGCAAAATTAGATCTTGGGGGTTGTTTGAGGAATTAAAATGAATTTTTATAGGACTAATATGATATTAATATATCATCCATGGATATATATTTCCTTGGTAAGGATGAACTGAATAATTAACACTTGTAAGCAAAGATAGGTATGGTAAGGCCAAGTGGGCTTCAAGACACCTAATGGGTGTAATTATCATTACAATATTAGTTTTAATAATTTTATGAGTAGATGAAATGTGTCAAGAGTATTGAAAGAGATCAGTTCAACATGACCTAATAGTCAAGAGTGAATTTTATCACTCACAATCAAAGAGAAGTGGCAGTTTTGAAGAACAAGGCAAGGTGTCAAGTAAAGTTGTAAAATCCTATGCCATGTGGAAGAGGAAGACATCATCAAATCAGATGAACAAATTTTGAGAATAATATTAGTACTATTCATACTCCTCTTTCCTAATTGTAACTTACCCTATCAATAGTGACACTTGTCACCTCTCTCTCATATGCCCTTCTCTCATCTTCTCTCTCACTTCTCTATAAATTCAACCTTAAAAAGCTATGTTTGTATCCTCCACCTAGGTATATAAAATAACTACCCATTTTAAACCCTTTGATTAGTGATAAAATTTTGGTTGACCTCCTCCTTTGAATATTTTCAATGTGTGTGCATGACTAGTTTGATCTTATTAAGTGATTAACTTGGCTTCCTTAACATGTTGTCCTTCTCTGGCATTCATATTCAGTTTGAAAGCCTTTTCTTAGGTCTTGTGAATTGTCAAAGTGATTTGTAAAAGGTTTAGTGAGTTATATTATCTTTTCATGACCTCTTGACTATTCCTCTTAGCCCAAGTATTCTTCATAATTTTCATGTGAAATGCTAATGTAGAGATGCATATTAGGAGTAGAGTTTGTTACAAGTTAGTCTTATGGTTAAATTTTAAATGTAGTTGGTTGGTAGTGGTCAAGTATATTTGATGCATCACCTCCATTAGATTAGGTTTCTCTCTCTTTTCCTAACAAGTTGGTAGATTAGCGAATGAGCCTAAGTGATTCATCAAGGTAAGATATAACTTTAACCTAGAGATTCAATCTAATATTAGGCCACTCAAAACATAGGATTATCTTGATGTTATTCCAAATTTAGAAGGCTTAAACTACCTTCCAAGGGTGTAAATTTGGTTGATAATAGTAAGAGGGCATCCTTGACCTAACCAATTATCTAGATAGGGAAGGAAATCTTTACTTGGGCCTCTAGGGTCCATAATTATTTCTACATATCCTTAAGGAGATTCTTTGCCATGTCATAGCTCACTCAAGAATAGAGAGTGGGTCCTTAGTTACCTTCTCCTTTCTAGTGTAGGTCCTCACTTTGATCAAGGATAATAAGTCCTTGTGGGTTTACCAAACTATTAGGTTTACCTCTTGGATGAATTTCTATGTGAGGGTGCATTTCATTCTCCCCATGGTATGGTTAAAATTCCACTACATGTCCAAGTCACCTTGGATTGTCATCTCTTAGGATTATGATATTGGGACCATCCTAGAGGTTTTAGAATGTGTTCTAGGAGTGGTATATATGGTATTAATGGGTGGAGTGATGAAAATTTTATATAACTCATTATAAATAATGCAAATTATTCATAAGTGTTGCCTTTTGGTTGTATATTGAATTATATTTAATAGTTAAGGTCTTATGTAATTAGGAAATGAATGCAATTTATCCTTTGTTTGTATGTGATACATTGCCTATACTTTATCTTGTTATTATGTCTAACTTGGGTGAACTGAGTAAAATTTTATGTATTGAAATACATCTTTATGATGGGATCATTTTGAGAAGACATCAAAAAAATTTGGCAAACTTTTTGGCTATAGTTTTGAGGATTCATTAAAGAAGCTCTAAATATTTTATGCTCTAAAGATGCTCTAAAGGTACTCTAAATACTTGTACAGAATGCTCTAAAGACACCCAGGCATATTATGAAGATATATAGCTTGATCTTACTGATCAAGATAGTGATTCCAAAGATATACATTGTATATAAATACACTTTTCATATTTAGATATCTTATTTTAGACATTACTATTCATAGTATTGGTCTAAAACAATCCAAATATATTTTTATTTTAATTTTATAAAACCAGATAAATATCTTCAAATTTATGTGAGTTATTTTCCATATATTATGAGTTGAGTTAGTTCTAATGCCTTCTTATAAGAATGGAATCTAAATCTTAGATCATCTATATTTCAAATAAGTAAATTTGGCCGTTCAGATTTCTAGATTTTATATTCTATGATTATATGTTGAGATGTGCTTCAAATACATATCTCCTTCTCATTATAGATAGTTAGAAGTTGTTGAAATTAGTTAATTAATGAGAAATCTGAAGAAGCATTCTAGTGTAGTTTTACATATGCATATATGTTTCTTTGATAATGAAATAAAGTTAAGAATTCCTTTTTATTATTGAGTAAGTTTGTCCCTATTCTAAGGAAGAAGCAAGGGCCCACTTCTCTCTAAAGATCAAGAAAAATAAATAATTTTAGTTTATAGTTTAGAAGAATTTTCTTTAATTTAGGTATAATTAATTTACTACAAAGTATAATTTCCTTTTAAACCCAAGAGTGATTCCTTTTAAATGCAAGTGTGAAATTCCTTTTCAATACAAGTGTGATTTCCTTTTCAAATCATAGTGTGATTTCCTTTTCAAAATAAAAGTGTTAATTTCCTTTAATGCAAGTACATTTTCATTACATACAGAGGTTATTTTAATTTAATGCAAGTGACTTTTATTTATGCAAGAGTGTGTCTTTTAATTTCATATAAAATAAAGTCTATTAACTCATTTCCATATTCATAATTTGTCAGGAGTAGTTTAAATGATAGTAAATAGTATCCTCATATTCTATAATATCACACTATCCTACCCATCAGGTAAGCTGAGTGAGGACAACATAATGTCTTATGCCAATTGTTTAAGTTCTGGATATTGATGGTGTGAATGAAATAAGAGATCTTTAGTTAGTAAACCATATAGATTTAATTTTATATAAAATATATTTAGAATATTATTTACTATTCTTAAGATTTAAACATCACAGAAGAAGTAAACCTCCAAAATAGTGAACTATAAAATCCAATATATAATGGTCTCATTGCATATAGCCTTAGACATTGGCCCTGGTATAAAATAACACCAATACATTGATTGATTAAATGAGAGGTATAACAATAGCCTAAAAGTTTTGTTTCCATTTCCAAGGACAATCATCAATAAGTTTTAGTGAGATCCTACATTAGAGTTATATAGAGAAATTCAAAAACCTTGATAAAACACAAAAATAATATAGGAATCTTTAGATTTATGAACTACCAAAGAGATTCTAAAGGATAGTTTATTTTTAAGAGATACCAAATAAATCAGAAAGAAGAGAGTATCCAATCCTAAATAGAAAGATCAAGAAGTGAAAGAAAATAAATTGAAAGATCTATACAAACCTTTTCTGATTCCTCTCTTGAACAAGGTTAATCCTCACAAATGGATCCTACAAGAAGAATCTTATTTAGAAATCTTCTCCTATAGGTAGAATTGATATTAAAAATCCCATTTCTAGAATAGTTGGATTTGATCCACAATCTCTAAAAGAAGAAGATCTAATCACTAACAAATATTCCCTTCTTATGAGAAACCATAGGTTGAGCACCCAAGAAGATAATTTAGATTGGATTGATAACCAAAGTTAGGAATAAAATATGGGAGATAGACATACACATGTGGAAAACCCTTATCAATAGCCCCAAGAAGATAAAAAAAAATTCTATCTAATCATCATAGGTCCTAATGATATAACTTACATTAAAAATATCTCACCATCCATTTTACCTACTTTTAGAAATAAATCAACAAAGGATCCAGATCAGTTCCTCTTCAAATTTTAGGTTCTTTACCAAACATATGATTATGTCATAGATAATCAAAATTTGAAGTTATTCAGATCTACACACAAGGATGCATCCATGAGATTATTCATGGGCCTTTAGGATAATTCTATCACCACTTGGGATGAAATGGAAAATACATTTTTAGACAAATACAATGATTATTTTAGAGTCAGAGAATGAAAGGAAGACTTTTTAAAGATTGAACAAAATGAAGATGAAACCTTGGAAGATTACCTTGATAGGTTTATATTTACCCATAATGGAGTGGTTACCAAATTATTGAGGAGTTCATCAAGACATTATTTATTAAAAGGTTATATGATGATTCACATGTTGCTTTGAACCTAATGGGAAAAGGTGACATTGATAAATTAACCTTTTCAAATTTTAGAATTATGTACTAATTAATCTAGGACAAGACCTACCATAAAGAAATCAAGGTTAGGTAAATAACATAAATTTGGCTAATTAATGGAAGAATTTGTTAATTTCAAGATAAAAATTCTAGTACAATTGATATATACCTTAGATTGCCTCAAAACAAAATACAATGCTACCAATACTAAATAGTTTTTAATATATTGTCTTAGATACAGACTCAAACATATGGTAAAATATTATCTTTTAGAAAAGATAGAGGTTTGTGGTATTTTTGACCTAGACCATGACAACAAGAATTGTAAAAATATTTATACCATAAGAAACCAAGTGAAACAAGTAGCACATATAGTTGAGGAAGTGAAATTTATCCAAAGATAAGGAAACTAGTACTCTTAGTCTCAAAATCAATTTATTCCAAGATTTTCTCCTAACCCAAAGATGACACCATGGGCTGGATAAGTCACACCACCAATGTGGGGACCACTAGAACCACAACTATGGGGTACTCAATAATGGATGACATAGATGTGTGGAATGCCTTAAAATCAACCTTGGGCATAGTAGCAAAATCAACAACCACAGTGGGTACAAAAGTCACCACCTTAATGGTTAAATCAACAATATTAGCCATAAAGAAGATTTTCTCCATAGTAGGTCTTGATGCCTTCATAACCTTAGCCACCAATAATTGAGAAATAGGTTAACCAACCATATTTACCTACCCAACTAGTAGTAAATCCAAAGAATAGGTAAAATACATCTTTTATATAGTTGATCAAGAAAGTAATGTTGTAAGTGGTTCAACTAAATTTAATAATGTTCAAATTAGATTAAGGAAGGTAGTAGGAGATCCACCCATTACCATAACTAAAATTATAATGATGAAAATACTCCTAAATCACCTATAGTCCAAGAACCAATTAAATAAAATGTATAAGACAGAACCACATAAACCCCAATTCAAGATCCCCCTATTATTCCATTTCCTAAGAGACTTAAAGATAAAAAATATAGGGAATATTATGAATTAATGCATGGATTAAAAGAGATGAAGATATAAATTCCACTATTAAGATCCATTAAGGATATTCTTGAGTTGAATCCAATCATTAAAGTATTGTACATCAATGGAACTAGGAAGAAAGAATCAATATCCTAAAATAATTTAGGTAACAGTCAAAATTGTTGATTTACTAGCAAGAAACATACTTGTTCCTAAATATGGAGATCTTGGTAGTCTTGTGATGACTCTGACAATTGGGTACAAGTTTATTCAAAATGTGCTTGTAGATCTAGGTGTTTCTATAAACATAATGACTATCAACATAGTAGAGTCTTCATCTCTCACATGGATTCAACCTACCACTATAATCTTATAAATGATAGATCAATTCACTTATGCCCCTAAAGGAACCATAGAGAATGCACTAGTCACCATAGAATCTTGGGAATACCTTATTGATTTCATGATCCTTAAACCTAAACTAAAGAGGGTAGGATATCAAATCATTCTTGGTAAAACTTGGTTAGATACAATTTTAACATGAAATGACTATAAATATAGAAAGATGAAAATTTATAATGAAATTCATGCTAAACATATATCTCTCTATCCACCTACTAGACCTTCAATAGGTATTTCTAAACAAATATGGGTGGATCATCCTAAATAAAACTAGACTAGTATGCCTTCCTTATCCATGGTTACCATCAAAGAACATATCCAAGAGTTTGAGGAATAGATAATAGAATATTCAGACCAAGAAAGACTAGATCTAAAGTCTAATAGTTTTAATCTAAAATCTGAAATCCTAGTTCCAAATATTGAAAGCCTAGCTCTAAACAATGATAGTTTAGCTTTAAAGACTAGTATCTTAGCTCTAAAGACTAGTAGCTTAGCTTTGAAGGTTGATAGCTATGCTCTAAATAGGAAAAATAATTAATGGAAACAATCCACCTCTATTATTGAAAATCAAAATAATGATATAAGATCACCAAACATATTATCTGGTCCAAAAGACATTCAACAAGCCATAATTGACTAGGCTCAAAATAGGTAGAACTCATTTTTACATGATTTTCATTATCCATTGACCAATATAATTTTAAAAAATGAAACATTTTATAAATAAATTACTAAAGTTCATATATTACTACCACACACATTTCCATTTAATGCCTTAATGAGTGAATACAAACAATTAAATTCCATTGTTCCAGGTACTAAACAGCTTGCAATCCAAACTAGTAAACTATTAACTATTAATAGTTGGTTAACTGAAGGGCAAGAAATAAAATTGTTTGATGTATTGGTATAACATACAAAATATTTTTATTGATATTTTAGTGATATGAAAAGAATACATCCCAGTGTCTATATACATCACATCCACACTAAAAATGTTAGACTAGTCAGAAAACTACAAGAGAGGACAAACCCAACCTTGAAAAAAATCATTAAAAAAGAAATAGAAAAACTATTGTAAGTTGGTTTTATCTATCCCATATCAATGGGTTTCACCTCTTGTAATTTTGCCTAAAAATAATGGAAAATGGAGAGTTTGTGTAGACTATAGAGGACTGAATAAAAACACTATGAGAGTACTTTTCCTTGCCTTTTATTGATCAATTTTTGGATTATTTGGTTGAAAACCAATATTTTTATTTCTTATATGGATTAAATGGATACAAATAAATCAAAATAGCCCCTAAAGATCAAGATGAAACTACATTTGCCTTCCCTTAGGTAATATATGCATACAATCCTTTATTTTGGATTTTGTAATGCACTTGCTATCTTCTAGAGAGCAATGTTATCCATGTTTTTTGATCTTAAAAATGATTGTGTGGAAGCGTACATGGATTATTTCACTGTCCATCGTACTAAATTTGATGAATCTTTGAATAAATTGGATAAAATACTTACCAAAATAAAGATCACCACATAATTTTGAGTCATGAGAAATGCATCACAATGGATGATGAAGGGATAATCTTAGGACATCATATCTCTTCTCAAGGAATAAAATTAGATCTCAAAAATATTGAGGTAATTTCTAATTTCCCCATTACACAAACAAAAACTGATATTAAAAGTTTCATTGATCATGTATAATATTACAAAATATTTATTCAAGACTTTAGTAAGATAGTTTCACCTATGTTTTCTTTTTTAGCAAAAGATAGTGAATTTGTATGGAATGATAAGTGTCAAGAAGATTTTGAAATATTAAAAATCAAAATCATGACTACTCCAATTTTGAAAGGACCTACTTGGGAAAATCCTTTTCATGTATATACTAATGCTTATAATAATGAATTAGGAGTAATTTTAGGACAAAGAGATGAGGATGGAGAAATGTATCTCATTATTATATTATCAAGAATCTTACTCCCATAGAGAATAATTACACTACCGTAGAAAAATAATTTTTTTCTATTGTCTATGCTATAAAAAAGCTTAGGCATTACATTCTTGGTTATTAGGTACCCATTTATACAAATCATTCAACTATTAAGTACTTAATGAATAAACCAATAGTAAGTGGGAGAGTAACTATATGGATATTGTTGTTACAATAATTTGACATAACCATCATAGACAAACTAGGAAAGTATAATGTTGTTTCTAAATTTTTGTCTAGATTGATCACTACAGGTGAAGATGAACCTGTGGACGATTCTTTTCCAAATGAATAATTATTTTCTATATATATATATATATTCCTAATAGTTTTTAGACATGGAAAATTACTTGGTAATAAGTAATTTTCCTCATTCATTAAATTATTAATATAAAATGTTTGGTTAGATCAAGTTCTCATTTCAAATGGTTTAAAGGTCTGTTGTTTAAAATTAGACCTGATCATGTACTTCACAAAAGTATTAGAGAAGATAAAGTATATAACATCATAAGAGCATGATATAGTGAACCAAGAGGACATTATTTAGAAAAAATGACCATTTATAAGATCTTTGGTGTAGGTTATTACTATCCATCTCTTTACAATACTATCAAAAGGTTTATATGGAAATGCGATCCTTTCCAAAGGATAGGTAAGCCTACTCTATCCTCGAAAATGCCTCTCCATCCTCAAATAAGTTTAGAACAATTTCAAAAATGGGGTTTGTATTTTCTTAGACCAGTCAATCCACCATCTCAAGGAAAATAATATGTATTTATTATGTTATTGAGTGGGTTGAAGTGAAAGTACTCACCTTTGCTAGGGAAGAAATGGTTGTTGATTTCTTATATCATAAGATAATGCTAAGATTTGGAGCTCCTAGTTCAATTGTTTCAAGTAAAGGGCCCTAATTCATGTCCAACATGATCAAGGATTGCATAGAATTATACTAAATAAATAACATTAAATATTCACCATATCATCCCCAACCTAATGGGCAAGTGGAGGTCACCAATTGAGATCTAGAAAACATTATAACTAAAATAGTGAACAACAACATAAAAGATTGGGTAGACAAAGTACCTAGATTAGTTTAGGAATATAATACAACATAGAAGACAACTACACAATTTTATCCATATCAACTTGTGTATGGAAAGAAACCTTTGTTACTAATAAATTTTGAATTACAAACATTGAAGATAGTAGCTAATATGGGAATTGATCTTGATTAAGCATAGAAATAAAGAATCATGAAACTAAATGGGATGGATGAATTAAAAATGGATGTACTCACTCAAACCAACATGATCTTGAATTATAAAAAGTAGTGGCATGATATTTACATCAAATAAAGACATTTTCAAGAGGGTGATTAGGCACTTCTATTTGATTATAAATTCTAGAATTTCAAGGGTAATCTTAAACTAAGATGGTTGGGACCATACCTAATAAAAACCATTTTTATCAATTGCTCTATCTAGCTTTAACTAATTAATAGTAACCAAAGGAAACTTTTGATTAAGGGTCATAGGCTTAATGTGTATAGAAGACCTCTAAACAAGGAGGAGTTTAGTAGAATCAAGACCAATTTGACCTTATGGAAGACCTTGGTCCTTCCACTAAAGCTAAATGATCTTTGTAGCAGACATCCAATAAATGAGGAGTGTTGAAAACTATAAAATGGTGGTTTTCCCTTTAAAATTCAAAAAATAAAAAAATAAAAAATAAAAAAAGTATAAAAATGAAAAATACTAAAAGGTGAAAACCAACAAATGACACTTTTCAAAAGAAAACTTATATAATAAAATATGAATTATTGTCAACTAACCTATCTTCTAAAAAAAATTATCCTTGTAGGACACATTATAACCCTAGGATATAGGCATGAATTCATAAAAAAAAGTACAATTGTATTCATTGACAAAAAAGTTAGGCATTTTCTATTTCATGTCATACATGTGTAATCATTAGGTAGTCAAAACTTCTTCAAATGGACAAGTTTTGGTGATGTCACATAGATGTGATGAAGTCAACATCATCACCACATTAAAAGATTTGATGTGAAGTTATTTTAAAAAGCTATTCTTAAAATATATGATGTGATGTGAAAATCATTATGATTATTACTTCAAGTGTTTCCAATTATGACCCTTATACCACATCATTGATAATGACCAAAAAAAGTGATTTCCCATTAAATATCACTTTATTTGAAGTTATTTCCATAATTTTTTCTATATTTTTTCCCTAATTTTATGATATATCTTGATTCACTATTCATTTTTGATACTATTCATTATCACATCACATTCCAAATTTTTTGCCTTCCTCTATACCCTATGCAGTTCTTATCTCCATTTTTTATAGCATAATTAAGTTTTTTATAACATAGTGATAACTTTGAATATTGGAGGCAAGAAGAAGAAAAGTGATCTAGAATCATTAGACACATTACTTTAGGATGAATCAACTAGAGATATTTTTAAGTTAGTATGATGGTTAAATTTCTTGAAAATGTTTCAGGGTTTTCAAGAAGATATTGTGCAAGAATTATTTGAAGATTTTAATGAGAACCATTCTATTATCAGAGGTAAACACATTCTAGTGGATTCCTTTGTGATCAATGAAATCTCTATAATTCTTCAAGAGGGTGTAGTTATCATAGATAAAATAAGTTTTGTCGACTTAATTCAAATGTTCATTAAAGGAAATAAGTTGCATCCTAGATTATCCAAATCCACATAAGGTGTGTCTAGATTAATTATGAGAGATAGACTTATAAAACCATGGAAAAATGTTTCATTTTGGGTTATGAATTATCTTACTTGTGATGGTCAATTTATTGTGGTTGGTGGAGATGTCATGTGACTTCTTATTAACTTGAGGAAGGGAGGTATCATAATAAAGTACTAGGTAAATCTTCCATATTTTCTTCACCATGTCCTAATTAATTTTTCTTAGAAATTAAAAAGATAAATTAGGTCCATCTGACACCATGGGTTGTTTAACCTCATCTATCAATATCATTTATTACTAAAACCTAATGGTTAAAAGGCTTGGTACTCCTTTCTCCATATATCTTCCCAAGTTTTTTTAAGAAAACACCATGTCCTATTTCTCCTTCCCCCAAAATAGTACAAATTGAAGACAAACCATATTTAGCACACTTAACTCCAAATATATTGCATTAAAGATCTAAACTATGAATGGGGATTTCATCTAAAATTCCTAATCCTCTAGTCAAACTCTGATGAAGTCATCAGTTCATTCTGAAGTAAGAAGAAGAAAAAGATGTATAGGTATCTAAGATTTTTGAAAGATTAAGCTCTCCCATAAAAGTTATAGATGCTGAATAAGTAGCTAAAGAAGAATCCCATGCACAAGAAATTATACTTGAAGAAGAAATCCTTACAAAATAAATTACAGTTCAAGTAGCAAAAAGACCTTTACCCTCTATAAATAATAAGGGTAAAGCTTCATTTATAGAATAAGGTCCATCTTCTCCTCATCCTACTCATGAAAATGAAGAATTTCTACATGTCATGGCTCTATCTTGGCATGAAGAAACCATTTTATAGCAATAGGAAAAATTAAATATTCTCCATTCAATGTTGCAAGTTAATAACCAAATTATTTCCAATTTCGAAAGAATATGTGAAGAAGTTGTTGTTTAATTTAGGTAATTATTAGCATTTTGGCCTCACAATCCAAAATTCCAACCCCTATCATTTGAAGCTTTGATGACAATTTCCTTAGCTTACTTTTCTATGCCCCATAGTGTCCTTATTTTAAATAAAATATGACTAACTTAAACACTAGAGGAACTATACCATCATTGAAACATCATGTAGGAT
Organism: Torreya grandis; assembly: GCA_037957365.1. Lineage (NCBI taxonomy): Eukaryota > Viridiplantae > Streptophyta > Pinopsida > Cupressales > Taxaceae > Torreya > Torreya grandis. Next base: position 2,331,045 of record JARHVA010002673.1, read on the forward strand.
CAATTTGGTAGAGGTCGACATGCATGGGGATGTCAAGTTAAAACATATTAAAGTAACTATTTTGATTCAAATATTTTTGAGTCTAAACATGTTAGTGACAAGTATCAAGATCATGAAAGCCTGGAGAAAATATAATGGTGACTAGAAATCGATGAGGTCAGTGGGTCCTAAATATCTAGTGAAGCACATTTAATTTTTCACTCAAAGATCAATGATGAGTTCATAGTCAAAAAGTTAGAGGATCTTAGGATTAAATACATCAATGAAAAGTGGCATGATCTTGGAAAACAAGAAGATCAATGGTACATATTTGATTAAGTATAAGAATATTGATAACATGCATTTAATTACTCCAAGGAGATCTATAGTGAACATAAGGTCAAAAGTTCAAAGATCTAGATTAAATGTGAAGCCACCACATGGCACAAGTATGTGAAGTAGATGAGTCTCATAGTGGATCCATAAGAATCATGTAATACTAACAAGTTTCACATTCTAAAAATCTAAAATCAAGATAAATAGGGAATTGATAATTATCATAATCTAGAAATCTGACCATAGATCTATGATTAATGATGAATTTCAAAAATAGGAGACCTTGAAATAAATCAATGTGGAAGATTTGATCAAATGGGATGGTGACACATGTCCAAAACTAGTAGCATGATCAAGCCTTTGGCATAGAGTGTAGAGTATGCTCTTTTATGGGTTCATATTAGTTGGGAGCATTTTAAAGAGCATTGATACATGAGGATCTAGAGAATATTTAGGTGTCCATTCATGATTACATGAATTATTAATATCAAGATTCATAATGACCCCTTTTCTACTCTTATACACCATTCTCCCCTTCTCTCCATCCTTTTCTACTATATATAGGCTTATAAGCCTTGAATTGCAATCATTCAAGCTAGTATGAGTATACTATACCAAAAATTGTAATTTTCCATTTATTTAGATTGAATAAAATACATTTTATCTCTTTTATGGTGACATTATAGTGTATTCATGCTTGTTGATATGAAAATGTAATAGTTTTCTTTCCATTGTAGGTACTTATTATCCTGGAGGTCAAGAAAGTGTCTTGTGCAGTTCATGTGGAGTATAGAAGAATATATAATGGAGTATTGAAGTGTGTCATGCCTAGTGAATGTCATATAATAGACCTATTTGTCATAGCCTTGGTGTTCCATTCATCTATCATAACCTTCATATGAAATACGCATGCATAGGACTCATGAAGATGATTTTTTGGTATTATTTAGTCCATTAATATGTGAAAGTTCAAGCGTATGAGTAGATATTTTAATTCATGGTGCATTACCACATGTTAGTGTAGGTTTAATTCATATAATTACTTCACTCTTTTCATCCCAACCCTTTTAGGTCTTATATGAGAGAATTCAAGTGATACACCATAGGAGCTAGCCTCATTAAAAAATGTATAGGTTTGTCCCAACATTAGGTAACCCATAGCCTAGGGTCATTCCCATGTTGAACTAGGTTTGAGTAGAGGACTTGAACAATCCTTTCCTAAGCTAGGGTGTAGTGTAAGTCTCCAATAGTTCTAGCACACCCAATGGGACAAATTTTAAGTGACCAAAAGCATGATCTAAAGATATTAGAGGATATTTGGAAGCTAAATACATTAACCATCCACATTCATGTTGAGAAAAGTTAAGCATCTTTCGAAGCTTTTCAATAAATCTAAAGTTTAGATATACTAGTGGTTTCATGGTTCTAAAGGTAATAAAGTTTCTAGTCATGGTTTTGATATGATACACATATTGCATAAGGATCCATGGTAGTGTATGAGGTAGGTTTGTACCCTCCTCACCCATATCCACCTTACCATAGCCCATATGACCCATACATTGATCCTTACCAACCATATAATCCAAATCCTACATAGTCTAAGATCATCCACCATAATTTGATCCTCCTCCACCTCTATAGCAACTTCCTCATCCTCATAATTAGTCCTATTATCAACCTACTACCCCTTGCAATCCACCTACACCAAACACTGATTATCTACGCTAAGAGATTGAGAGATTAAGAAAAGAAAAGGACAATTTGTAGGAGAGTCTTAGACATTAGAAAAGGTTTGAATTCCAAGCTCTTATTCCTCATGAAAACACCATTATAAGCCAAGAATAGTTAGCTAAATTGGTCACACATCTGATTTTCTTTCCTCTTTGGTCATAGGATATTTCTTGGTCCATAATTGTCTACTTAATGACAAGACAAAGTTTTCAATTATTACTAAATTGGTGGTAGACAAGTTTAATTTAGTGTGTGAAACCATTTATATTGTTTATTTGTAGTATAATGGATCCCCCATGAAAGCATCTGACATTGTTAGAAATCTTCAACTCACTTTCCATGCCTACCCCAAACTTTTAGTTGTGCAAGATCTTATTGTAACATATTTGTCACCTCATTTTGACTTATTTTTGGGTAATGACTTTATAACTAAGGTTACAGGGTAATTTTTGAAATACTTGTCTCATATAGTGTGTAAAATTGAACATGGTGTGGAGGTGAGAATCAAGTTTGAGTCACTCTCTAGTTTCCACATTTTTCCACCTCCTCCAATCACCCAAAAGGAGGATTGCCTTCACTCTCCTTCTCTAAAGTAATCAACTTGTGTTAAATATCTTATACATTCCAAAGAGCCTAAAATAATACCCAAAGGAAAGCATTCATGGGCTATGGATGATATTTTCATCATGACCACCATTGAAAATGAGGATAATGAAGGAAAAGTAGGTGTGAAATATTGTATTAGCCTTCATTTGCTATTACTTGAGTACCTATTGCCCCTCTTCACATCCCCCCTCAATCCCAAGAACTTCCTAAGAAACAATTCAAGATACCTAGTTGGAAATATACCCTTGAAAGCATAAAAAATCCTAATAATATCTACTACCCACCCACCCTCTCCCCTCTTGAAAAGTAGTCAAGTGCTTCAAAATTAGAATATGATCATTCAAGCATGGTGGGTAAACTATCAGAGTTGGTAAAGGAGGGGGAAGTCACTCAAGATATAGATAATGGAGAGGACACTTATATTATATATGAAGAGGAGATCAAATTGGGACCCCTATATATTCCAATAGATCAGAAGGTAAGCATGAGTAGATCTTAGATGATAAAGGGAAACTGTAATGCCATAATGATGGAGCTGAGGCAAATGAAACAAAAGATAATTACTTCATAAGAGACAAATTAGATGGTATCATCAATGATTATTCTATTGATATTGAATTCAAAAATCCATTGGAAGACTAGTGGCAACATTTCTATTTGGAGTTCTTGAATGAAATAGAACAACTTGGCAAGGCAAATTTGAGTGATATAGTTGAATAATAGGCTAATGCTTTAAATGAGGAAATAAATACAAATTAATGAGTATAGAGGTAAGATGAGTTGGAGATTTATTGTATTTAGTAACCACATCTCTCTATTTATGAATATGATGAGAAAACTTTAGCTGATCAAGAACCTTATGATGGTCCTACCAAAGTGAAGGAGGTGAGTACTTAGCTTGATAGATTTCAAATAGATGGTAGAAGTTAAAATGAAACTTTTGATTTGTTTATTGACCAAGATGAAATGTTAGTAGAACTTAGAATAATTTTACCTAACGTTATATACCATACCTCTACACCAGTCAAAGCTTGAAATGAAAAAACTTGTCAAGAATTATTTGATAAATGATCATCTTGAACCCAAAGAGTAGAACTAGTTATAACTCCTGATTAAAGAGGAGATGAGGTTAGTAATGAAAGATATAAATATTAGGGAGGATTATTATTAGATTCTTGACCCTCATACTCAACCCATGCACATAGGGATGAACCTAGATGGCCATTTCACTCTTCCAAGTAATCAAGAGAATCCTAACTGTAGGAGGAAGTTGTCACCTATTGATCTAGATCTAATTACACACAAATCATCATATGATATCTCAACATCAGGGAGTAATAATGATCATAAAAAATTCACATTTGACCTTGGGGAATGAATTAAAATTTTAATTTTTATAGTTAGTTTTTTTTATCCAAATAAGTGTTTTTCATAAGTTTACAATTTGTGTCTTGTTGTCTTATTCCTTCCTTTGTTTGTTAATAGTTTTTATGTGTGTTTTTTATTGTTAAATTTGTTTTTCTTCCTATTTGTGTGTGTTTTGTTTTTATTTCAAGTCTCTAAGGTGTCAAGAGTGCAATTTAGTCCAAATTTTCATTATTTTATGCTTCTTGGTTGAGTTACCTTGTCATAAAAGTGTTTAGGTTCCATGACTAGTAGGCTAGTCAAACGATCAAAGTCACCAAAAGTGTTAACATTTTGGCCTAACAAGACAAAATGTCAAACCTTATCATTTGAAGCTTTCATGACAATTTCATTATCTTGTTTTTTAATACCTCATAGTGTCCTTGTTTTAAAGAAAAAATTACTAACTTAAACACTAAAGGAGCCAAACCATCATTGAAACATTATGCAGGAATAATCTGGTAGAAGGCAATGTGCAAAAGGACATCAAGTTAAAGCATCATAAAGTAACCATTTTGATTCAAATATTTCTAAGTCTTAATGTGTTTCTAATAATTGTCAAGATCATAGAATATGAGATCATATCTCATTATGAGAAGTGATTAATGAGGTTAGTGGGTCCCAAAGATCTAATGGAACACATTTAATCATGCACTCAAGTGTCAACAATAATATTTTAGTTAAATATTGAGAGGATCCTAAGATTAAATTCATCAATGACAAGTGGCATGATCTTGGAAAATAAGTAGATTAATGGTGCATGTTGATTAAGCAGAAGGAGATCGATAACATGCATTTAATCACTCCAAGGAGATATATGGTGTGTGTAAAGTCAAAGGTTAAAAGGTCAAAGATATAAGATAAATTAAAACCCACCACATGGAACAAGCATGTAAAGTAGATGAGTCTGATAGTGGATCCATAAGATTCATGTGAGACCAATAAGTGAAACATTCTCAAAGGCTAAAATCAAGATGAATAGCGAGCTGAAATTTTTTATAATCTAGAAAACCAACCATATATCAATGGTCAATGATGAAGGTTAAAAATAGGAGACTTACAATGAAATCAATGGGGAAGATTTGATCAAATAGGATGGTGACATGTGTCTAAAACTAGTATCATGATCAAGCATTTGGCATGGAGTGTAGATTATTCTCTTTGACAAGTTTAAATTAGTTGGGAGTATTTAAAGAGCATTAATGCATGAGAAGCTAGAGAAAATTTAGGTGGCCATTCATGATTATGTGTAGTTTTAATCATAGGCTTCATAATGACCCCTTATCCACTCTCCTACACCATTCTCCCCTTCTCTCCATCCTTTTATGTTATATATACAAGATTCTAATCCTTGATCTGTAATCCCTCAAGGTTGGTATGAGTATACTCTAACAAAAAATGTACTTTTGCATCTATTTAGATTGAATAACATACATTTCATCTCCTTCATGGTGAAATTTCAGTGTATTCATGCTTGTTGACATGAAAATGTGATAGTTTTGTTTCCATTACAGGTCTTTGTTAGCCTAGAGGTCAAGAAAGTGTCTTGTGTAGGTTATGTGGAGTGTAGAAGAATAGATAATGAAGTATTGAATTATGTCATGACTAGTGAGTATCTTTTAATAGACCTAATTTTCATATCCTTGGTGTTCCATTCATCTATCACAACCTCCATATGAAATACTCATGCATAGAACTCATGAAGATGACTATTTGGTAGTGTTTAATCTATTAGTATGTGAAAGTTCAAGCTTATTTGTGGATAGATGAATTCATGGTGCATCAACACATGTTAGTGTAGGTTTACTTCATGAAATTCCTTCACTATTTTCATCCCAACCCTTTTAGGTATTAGATGAGAGTATTTAAGTGATACACCAAAGGAGCTAGACTCATTAAAAATCCTTGAGGTTTGGACCAGCATTAGCTAACCCATAGCCTATGGTCATTCCATTATTAGACTAGGTTTGAGTAGAGGACTTGAATAATCCTTTCCTCAACTAAGGTAAAGACTAAGCCTCCAAAAAGAGCAAGAAGTAATTCTTAAAGTAATGAATGTTGAGCATATTAGAATACACAATTAGATGCTTCCCAAATCCATGAATTGTGTACATTGTAGAATTTTATTACTAATAAGGATACCCAAATTGCTAATTTATGAAATTCTATTGTTGGTAAATATACTCAAATTAATAATTTTTGATAGTATATTTTTGATAGAAATTCATTGATTGTTCAACACACTACTAGAATACAAGAACTAACCATTTAGACTATTGAGTTAAAATCCTCTTTACAAGCCTTGTAGAGAGAGATGAGGGAAATAACGGTTTAGATTGGAGGACTTGCAGGAGCTATTATTTCCTTCCCCCTTCCACTTCATGAAATGATTTTAGTTTGGAACAAAACCCAAAGTAAAATTTAGAAGTTGGAGGAAGAAAATTCTAAGATTAAATTAGACTCTCAAAAGTAACTGTAAAAATATTAGACTTCCATTCAAAAAATTGGTGCAATTTCTTAAAAATTGTTATCATGCAGGTAACCTTCCTCTCTCTATGTTCTTTTTCTTCACAACAAATTCTATAAATGGTATATACGATTTATTTTTATTCTATTTCCTCGTATTATTAAGGATGAACACATGTTTATGAATGTCTTTCTCACAAGTACCACAAAAAGATAAGATAAAATTTGTGAATTCTATATTTTTAACATGTTATTGGGTTATCAGTCTAGTTTTCTATTAAATTTTTTTATAATGGAAACACAATTTCATGGTTTCCTCTCTACTATGAGAAATTAGATAACATGGAAACAAACACATAATAAATTTTTAGAATTGCATAACACCAAAGGTTTGTGTATGAGACCTCACTTTCCAAAGGCTCATAAGTTTCTTACTAATTTCCAACCCATGTACCACATGTATAAGAAAAATAAATGCCATGAATTATTGAGATCCAATATAGCAGCTTTTAGAGATTTTATGAGCCAACAATCCACCAATTCCATAAATGCTAACATAGCCATGTGGAAGACATTACCTATTACTTTAAAATGTAGGGAAGTCATGAGTCTCACCACCATTAGGTGGAGTCTTCAACGAGCTTAGGAAATTGAATTGATTATCACTTAGCTCTTAGATGAGGGAAGATCATATGTATGGATTGGAATAAGATTTAGACCTCCTATTCTTATCTATCTTATTTCCCATGGTAGAGTTGGAATAATTAAGTAGAAGTTGAATTCCAAGCTTAGCTCCACATAGTAGTAAGGGATTTTAGATTCTTTCCCAAAGGTTATCATGATTAGGGACACCATTTTCAGATTTATGATCTTAGTCAGTGGTTAGAATTTGGCCTTTTGGATTAAAGACTAGTTCTTCCACTAAGTTTGGAAGAGGACTTGTAAAAGGTAAAGTGTGGAGGATAAATGATGAGCATTCCATATATCTCATTATATCTAATACAAATTATCCATAAGTGTTGCGTTATGGTTATATATTACATTACATTTAATAGTTAAGGTATTATCTAAGTAGGGAATGAATGCAATTTATAATTTTTTTGTATGTGATACATTATTGATTCTTTATCTTATTATTGTGTCTAACTTGGATTAAATGAGCACAATTTTATATGTAGAAATACATCCCTATGATGGGATCATTTTGAAAAGACATCAAATAAATCTAGAAAAAATTTTGGCTATAGTTTTGAGGATTTGACAAATGAGCTCTAAATATTTAATGCTCTGAAGATGCTCTAAAGGCACTCTAAAGACCTATATAGAATGATATAAAGATGCCCAAGAAAGCTTTGAACATGTCTAGTTGGATGTTAATGATCAAGATAGTGATTCTAAATATATATATTTTATATAAATGGACTTTTCAAATTTAGATATATTATTTTAGACATTACTATTCATAGTAATAGTCTAAAATGATCTAGATATATTTGTACTTCTATTTTTTAAAATCAGATCAATCTCTTCAAATCTATGTTAGTTATTTTCCATCTATTATTAGTTGATTCAATTTCAATGGCTTCTTATAAGCATTATATTTTTTTCATAGATCATCTATATTTTGAATAAGCATATTTGGCCATTTAGATATCTAGATTTCATATTCTATAAATAGATGTTAAGATGTGATTTAAATACATATCTCCTTCTCATTCCAGATAGCTATAATTTTTTTGAATTTAGTTAATCAATAATAAATTAGAATAAGTATTCTAGTGTAGTTTTTCATAATTATATATGTTTATTTGATAATTAAATAAAGTTCAACATTACTTTTTATTACTGAGTAAATTTATTCATGTTCTGAGGAAGGAGCAAGGGCCCACTTCTCTCTAAAGATTAGGACAAATTGATAATTTTAGTTTATAATTTAGAAGCATTTTATTTAATTTAGGTATAATTCATTTATTACAAAGTATAATTTCCTTTCAAATGTAAGAGTGATTCCTTTTAAATAAAGTGTGAAATTCCTTTTCAATGCAAGTGTGATTTATTTTTCAAATGCAAGTGTGATTTCCTTTTCAAAATCAAATTGTGAATTTCCTTTAATGCATGTGTATTTCTATTACATGCATAGGTTGTTTGAATTTAATGCAAGTGAGTTTTGTTTATTCAAGAGTGTGTCTTTTAATTTCATAGAAAGTAAAGTTGGTTAACTCATCTCCATATTTATAATTTATCAGGAGTAGTTTAAGTGACAATAAATAGTATCCTCACATTATAGAATATCGTATTGTCCTACCCAACTAGGCAACTTGAGTGAGAACACCATAATGTCTTATGTCAAATGTTTAATTTCTATATTTTGATGGTGTGAATATAATATGATATATTTAGTTATCAAACCTTCTAGATTTACTCTATGAAAAATAGAGTTAAAATATTATTTATTGTTCTTAAGATTTAGACATCACAACAGAAGTAAACCCCTTAAATGATGAACTATAAAATCCAATATCTAACAGTCTCATTGCATATAGCCTTTGACACTAGACCTAGTATAAAATGACATCAATACATTGATTGGTTAAATGAGAGGTATAAAAATAGCCTACCATGGAGGATGAGGTGGAGGGGAGATAAAGGAAGGAGAAGGTGTAAATTATGAAAGTAGTGGAGAAGGAGGGGGCATGGGAATAAAGGGACGACAAAAAAATAGGGAGTCCCATGGGAACATCTATGTTCACCACTGATCTTGGGCCATACCCACCTAAGGGTAAATGACTCTTAGAAGAGGGGTATTCATAATAAGGGAAGAGATTGGCTAGTTGAAACCAAATCCCTGAGTGCCCAAGATGATGAAAAGAGGGTGTCAAGGAGAAATTAATGGAGTTGTCATGGCTGGTGATGGAGGAACTATGGAGGCTAGTGGAGGAATCCATTCTAGGATACAAGGTATATATATTAAATCCCAAGGGTGATTCACCTTCTACTTCTTCTTGGATATTTTACCCATGTTAGCCCTGATATGGTAAAAGGAACAAAGGTAGTAAAAGTCATAGGGAATAACTTTTAATTTTACTAAAATATTAAAGGAGATATTAGGATAAATGAATGTGGTATGACTATAGGTACCTATAATACAAGCATTCCCAATGGAGGAATCGAGGAGGTTACATGTTTGGGAATGCATATTAAATAGGGAAATAAATAATGAGGATGCCTGGGAGGATTGAGGTTAGAGGCACCTAAGTGTATAGCAGAGGGGGCCCAATAAGGAATATAGGAGGCACAACTTTAGTATCTTATGAAGGGGATGAGTAAGTAAGTGGAATCATGAGAAGGATTTAGAAAGTGGTTTAAATGAGGGAAGGAACATGAAAAATGGTGGGAGTTAATGGATGAACCTACTGTGGTACTTATTGAGAGCCTAATTCTAGTCTTGCCTCTAAGATGTTGCTAACATCAAACCTAAAGGTTTGTGTATTAAGGGGATGAAGTAATTTTGTTTGAGCTACTTATGTTTGGTCTACTTAAATTTGAGTTACATAGGTTTAGATTAGCTAGGGTAAAATTCCCTAAGTTATGGGAGGAGGAAGAGGTGGAGTTGGGGTATGAGGAGCAAGTGCTATTGGAAGAGGAGGAGGTGGATCTAAAAAATGAGGAGTAGGTTCTCATGGAGGATGAGGAGGTGGTGGAGTACCTTGTAAAATCATTTTGTAAATCATGGGGGGTATTTGGGGTTACATCCTCCATAAAACAAGTAGATGCATAAGTGGATGTAGATGACCTAGACTAGACCTTCTCTACCTTCTTATTATGGGTTTTTATTTGGGTCAACACCTCGTAGTCATCTATAATATTTAAGTGAAATCCATTTTCCTCCTTTAATTGGTGGCCATAATTGATGTTGAGGTGAGATGAATAACTAAATAAATGAGCCTTAATCATGAATTTCAAGTCCCAAAGTCAGAGTTTATCTCTCCACAGAGCAAATAAATAGATCCAAATCACTATTTTAGGAGAGAAGGGATAGCCTTGTACACATAATACCAAATGGTAATCGGGAGAAGTAGGCATGGCTTTTTCTAGCTACCAATGCAAAATCTAAAAACAACCTCCACTAATTAGTACATAATCTCTTAATCTAAAAGTGATATAAGATAAATTATGGTAGGTAAATGGGATGATTAAAAACACCCATGAATCCTCCTAAAATTACTAGTAGTCACCAATGGAAATAGGAGAGTCTCTAATTTCCTAAGATAAATATGGCATTGGGACCTCATTGATCATGTTGAACACTATCAAGTAGAACTTGTAGATACCCAAAATATGGTTCTCATACTAGTGACCATATAAATTATAATAAAATTACATGGAGTGTAGATCCCCTTGAAATCCATGAAGGAAAAGTAGATGAATTGAAGGTGAGTGTCTCATAGACTACGTCTATGAGATAGGTCACAATATATATATTCCCACATACTTCAGCATTTGTTATGGTATTGACCAAATTAATGTTGATCATCCCTCCCATGTATGGGACCTAAAATATAGTGAGGATCATGTAGAGCAAGGGTACCCATAATTAATTAGCATGCAAGCAGTTAGATCCCATGAACAATTAGTTTAAACTTTTTTTACCCACCTAGACCTCCTCCTAGAAAATACACACTATGTATGCATTGATGTTTTTCTTGCTTACCCACTTAACATCTATATTCTTGGCCCAATCCTTTAGGAGCATGTAAATTCAAAAAGTACCAGTCCATGTCTACACTACCTTTTCATCATATGAAAGGGTGAAATTGGTGAGAGAGTAATACACTTTATAGGTGGTCCTAGAGATGTTAGTAATTTGGTGTTGAGTGTTGGTCAATCATACCCAGTCATGGATGTCATCCTATACTCAAGTAGTGGTGAGGATTACATTGTTGAAAAATTCAATGTAAGGGAATATTTTATATTTTGAAATATCCATATGAATATTTCACTTCTTATAAACCCATAGGGCATCTTCAAACTCAACCTAATCATCATTATCAGAGCCTGAGTCCCTAGGCACCTAGTCAATGGCTTTGAACACCTAATTTTAATTCTCTAATTGAGTTAAGCCTTTTGGGAATGGGGTATCTCTATACTTGGGTTTGGATTTGGGGTTTTAATAGGACATAACCATTGTAGTAAGATCGAGGCTAGTATAAAATTATTGAGTGTATGGGAAATCATAGGGGTATGCAATTAGAATGGAAAGTAAGGAGTTGATTTTCTTATGAGGGTATAAAGTGATAAATCTTAGTGAAGATTCCCTAGGATATTTATGAAATAATACACTCACTCCCCTACATTAATGTATTTTGGTAGCTTACTTACCATGGATTCAAATTTTGGTTAGTGGCATGATCTCCTCTCTTTATTTCACAATCTAAATTTAAATTTAGAGATCATCATCTTGCACTGCTAACTAGATTTAGCAAGGTTGATGTGATATTTTAAAACCATCCAATAAAGTCTAAATTTTTATTTTATTAATGACTAGAACATGGTATACATGTGGTCACATCTCCTTGAGGCTTCCAATGCATCTCATGTGTTATGACATAGGGAGATTGTTGGATTATGGAGCTTGATCTTATTATAATGCCTCATTCCTGATAAGGGCTATGGTGGGGGGGTGGGGAAATGCCACCCCACTATGATCACCATGGGGGTCCAAGGGGGGTAAAATTTAGTTTAAAATGCATTCTAAAATATTATAATTTCATACTAAATCTATACTATTCACTATTAGGCTATAGATCTAATGGTATAAATTATGTTTATTCACTTTCTCCCTAATATGTAACCCTTTTTTGATATGAGGTAATTGAAATCATGGTGGTATACTATGTGTGAGTGAAGAGGATATTTCAATGGTTATATTGTAGATTTTTCCCTTCATTTTTTAGACTAAATAATAAGGACTAACTATTTCTATGTGGACATAGCCCATATTAGGTGAACCACATTAAATCTATGTCTCTATTTTGTTGTGTTTTTTGAATTTTATTTCCTATTTAATTCATTAATACTTATCCTTGTTTTATATTCCTAAAAATTAGTATCAGAGATGAATGTTTATTTGGTATATAAACTTACAGGAAAAAAGTTTTCCTAGTTTGAGTGGGAGGAATGACATAAGAAGGAAAGTTTGAGGTTAAGAAGTTCATTTCCCAAAACTACCAACTATGGAATATTCAAATGGAGGAAAATCTATATCAGAATGATATTTTCCTACCATTGTGTAGAATATCAAAGAAGTCAATGACTATGAAGGATGAATATTGGGAGTTTCTTGATAGAAAAGCACTAGGAACAATATGGTTATGCCTAGAAGCGTCAGTGGCCTTCAATATTTCAAAATAAAATACAATAGCAAATGTGAAAAGACATTAGATAGAGTATATGAAAAACCCTCAATCTCCAATAAGGTATTTATTATGAAGTGTTTATTTAATCTATAAATGTTAGAAGGTGGGTTTCTTACTGATCATTTAAATGAATTTAACATGGTCACAAATCAATTAAACTTTGTAAGAGTAAATTTTGATAATGAGTTTAGGGATATTTTATTCTATGCTCATTTCTATAAAGATGGAATGGCTTGGTAATGGTTGTGAGTAATTCTATGTCTTGTTCAAACATTTTAAATTTTGATGATGTTATTCATGTGTTTCTTAGCGAGGAAATGTGATAGAAAAGCACAGGTGAGACATCAAGTAATGCTTTGACTATGGAAAATAAGGGAAGACAAAAGGATAGAAGAAATGGCCTAGGGAATCATGGTAAGTCTAAGAAGGGTAGATCCAAATTTAGAGGAAGGTTGATGTGCTAGATTTGTCAAAAGAATGGACACCTAAATAAAGATTGTTGCTTTTGAGAAAGAAAATAAGGAGATGGATAACAAAATAAAAATTAGGAAGAAAATGTATTAGGTGATATGTTACAAGATGATTTCATACTCTCTTTAGATAATATTAATGATTCTTGGGTGTTATATTCAAGGGTTTATTTCATGATACAACCCATAAGAAATATTTTCAAGACTATGTTCAAGGTGATTTTTGATAGGTTTGTTTAGGTGATGGTGAACCATGTAAAATTATAGGAAAAGGTAAGATATAGATAATTATAGAATGAAAATAAATGGTTGCTTAAATAGGTGAGGCATGTTCCTGAGTTGAGAATAAATGTAATTTTAGTAGGGCATTTGGAAAATGATGGCTACATAGTTACATTTGCAAAAAATCTATGGAAGGTAACTGAAAGATAATTGGTAATAGAAAAAGGAGAAAAGGTAGGTACATTGTATTCATCTAATGATAATGCTGACTCTTCTATTGTTTTAAATTCTACATAAGTAGATACAAAATTATGCCATCATAGACTTGGTCACATGAGTGAGAAGGGGATACAACTTTTCCACTCAAGAATTTGTTTCTAGATTTGAAGAAGGTGGATTTGGATTTTTATGAGCAATGTGTGTATGGAAAAGAAAAGAGAGTTAAATTTATCAAAGTTGGGAAGACAAATAAGGATGAAAAGTTAGAGATTTTACATATGGATATATGGAGACTAGCTCAGGTATCATTCATTGGTGGCTATTCTTATTATGTTACTTTTATTGATGATGTAACTATAAAAACCTAGGTTTATTACATATGATTTTTTTTAATGTTTTTGATACTTTTAAAAAATGGAAAGCTTTGTTTGAGAATGAGATAAAAAATAAGATGAAGTGTGTTAGATTAGATAATAGAGGTGAATACTATAGCAAGGAATTTGATAATTATTGTTCATCCCATTATATTCATAGAGAGAAGATGGCTCTAAGAACACCACAACAAAATGGTGTGTCAGAAAGGATGAACAAGATAATCATGGATCATGCAAGGAACATGAGATTATATGTAGGGTTACCCTTACAATTTTGGGTGGATGTTTTGGATACTACTATTTATTTAATAAATAGAAGGCCTTTAAGTCCTTTAGATGGTGACATTTTAGAAGAAGAATGGAAAGGTAAAAAGGTAGATTATTTCTTTTTATATACTTTTGGTTGTGAATAATTTGTCCATATTCATAAATAAAATAGAACCAATATTGAAGCAAAATCCAATAAATTTACTTTTATTGGATATGGAGTTAATGATTTCAGTTACCATTTATGGGATTTTGAAAATCATAAAATCATTAGAAGTAGTGACGTGATATTTAATGAGAAGGTCATGTACAGAGATTAGCTACAAGGAAAGAAAAAAAAATAGTGAATATGCAATACTTGATGAAATCACTAGAAATGAAATTCCAAAAGTGCTAGAAAATTAGAATGTGCAACAAATATGATAAGTAAATTGAACTCCTAGAAGTGTAGTTAGAAGATCTACTAGAGTAAGTAGGCTCCCTGAACGATACTCTCCTTCACTTTATTATTTATTATTGATTGATGGTGGTGAGCTAGAAATCTATGAAGAAGAAATATAGGTAGAAACCAAAAATAATTGGGAGCAAGGCATGAAAGAGGATATGGACTCCTTGGAATATAACCAAACATGGGATTTGGTTCAATTACCTTAAAGTAAAAGAGCATTGCATAATAAATGGGCTTATAGGTTGAAGGTAGAAAATGGAGGCAAAAAGAGGTACAAGGCTAGGCTTGTTGTAAAGGGGTTTGCACAAAATAAAGGCATTGATTTTGATGAAATATTTTCTCTAGTTGTAAAAATGACTTCCATAATAACTATTTTAAGTTTGGTAGTAGTAGAATATTTGCACCTTAAATAGTTAACTATGAATATTTATTTCCTTCACGGTGATTTCAAGGAGGAAATATAATGGAGAAGCCATAAAGATACAAAGTAAAAATTAAGGAGAAAGTGGTGTGCAAGTTGAAGAAGAGTTTTTATGGTCTAAAGTAAACTGCAAGGCAGTGGTATTTGAAATTTTACATGTTTATGATAGAACAAGGTTATATTAGATGTCATTATAACTACTATGTCTATTTTAAGAGATTATATAATGGTAGCTATATTGTCTTGTTATTTTATGCAGATGACATGGTTGTTATAGGTTATAACGTGTAGGATATAAATGATCTCAAAATAAAATTAGCAAATTTATTTGCAATGAAGGATTTAGGTATACTACAAAGCAAATCCTTGGTATGAGAATAAAAAGAGATATGAAAATATAAAATTGACATTATCTCAAGAAGAGTACATCAAGAAGGTGTTATTCAGGTTTAACATTGAAGATGCAAAACCTATAAGTACACATTTGAAAGGGAACATCAAATTAATCAAGGAATAGTGCCATAAAATATAGAAAGAAATAAATTACATGTCTAAATTTCCATATGTTTTAGCATTTGGAAGTTTAATGTATGCTATGGTGTGCATAAGACCAAATATTTCTCATGTAGTGGGAGTTGTTAACAGGTTTGTGAATAATCTAGGAAAAGAGAATTGTGATGTATTCAAGTGGATTATAAAGTACTTGAGAGGGATGAATAATAGAAAATTATGCGATGAAGGTTTAGATATTACCTTACAAGGATTTAATTCAAATATGGATGGAGATTTAGATGGTAAGAGGAGTGCCACAGGTTATGTTTTCATTGTTGGTGATACAACAGTTACTTATATTAAAAAATTTCAAAAGATAGTTGCTTTGTCAACTATATAGGTAGAGTATGTTGAGATGATATAGATGCAATAATTCATGGAAGATTTGAGGCATAAGCATGAATATTTCAAGTTATATAGTGATTTCCAGAGTGTGATTCATTTAGCAAATAACTTGATATTCCACTTAAGGACCAAACATATACAACTCAAGTATCACTTCATTCATTTAGTTTTGGAAGATGGTCAACTAAAGTTGGAAAGGATCCATACAAGTTAGAATCTTACTGATATGCTAAAAAAATTAGTCACAAAGGATAAGCTAGAGAGTTTAACTTTAATAGGTCTTTAAGGATAAAAAAGAAGATGAGAAACATGTTAGGGTCAAATTTCAAAGAAAATTCCAAGAAAGAGTTGTAGTGGTGGAGTTGTAATAATTAGTCTCTAAGTGAGAGATTGTTGGATGGTGGAACTTGATATTATTATAATGCTTGGTTCCCAATAGGTGGGTGTGGGGGTAATTCTCCATCACCATGGTCACCATGGGGTTCCAAGGAAGCCCCCTTAGTAGGGGTCTGAGGGCATTGAATTTAGTTAAAAATGCATTGTAAAATATTATAATTTTATAGTAAATATAGATAGTTCATTATTGGGTTGTGGGTCTAATGATATAAATCATGTTTGTACATTTTTCCCTAATATGTAACCCTATTTTATTATGAAGGCATTGTAATCATGATGGCATATTGTGTGTGAGTGAAGAGGATATTGTAGTGGTTGTATTACAAGTTTTTTCCCTCATTTATTGAACTAAATAATAAGGACTGACTATTTTTGTGTGGACGTAGTTTGGGTGAACCACATTAAATGTCTGTCTTTATTATGTTGTGTTTTCTACATTTTATTTCCATCTTTAATTTGTTAATGTTTCTCTATATTTTGTATTCCTAACATCATCTACCTATTAGTTTTTATGTCAATGGTTAGCACCTAGGCATAGCCTTATACTTCATTATCATATCCTTAAGATGATAGATATGTCATTTAGGGACATGTGGTATCCTCTAATTAGTCCTTACGATCCATCCATACTTCATTCAAACCATCCCATGGTCTTAGACATCCACTTTCTCATAAACTTAGTTGTGCCACATGATGTACTCTAATTAAGTTATATTCCCTAAGATTTGACATATCTAATAGGTCCAAGATATAAGAAGTTTCAACATCAGGTTATGTGCCATGCTTAGCTAGCTTGGGCTCACCTTAGCTCTAACATATTTGATAGGATTGGGAAATTGTCCACTTTGACATCAAGATATATGGCATGCTCTGACTAGGCCAAACTCCTTTGGGCTCTAAGATATCTAATAAGACTAGGGGACTGGCCACTTTGACATCTGGATACATGACACATTCTAACTGGTATAGGCTCCCTTGAGCTCTGACATCTCTCATAAGATTGGGAGACTAGCCACTCTGAAATTAGGCTATGTGACATAATATAACTAGGCTAAGATTCCCCATGATCTAACATATTTGATAGGATTGGCAGATTACTTGCTTTAACATTAGGCTGCATAGCATGTTCTAACTAGGCTAGTTTCCCCAAGCTCTGACATCTCTGAAAGGATTGAGAAACTAGATTATCTAACATTAGGCTAAGTGGCACACTCTAAATGGATGGGGAATCTAGCTCTGCCATCTTTGAAAACTACCATTTAGCTTTTTTCTAGTTCTTTTTTCATTCTTGTGAAACTCGTGAAAAGGACTAGTTGAAAATGCAAATAAGTACAACCAATCAATAACTTACTTGATCTCTAGTCAATATTCAAAGTGATATGTAGGATGTTGGGCTTGTCAATTTGGGAAAGGATCGATAGTCTAAGAACTTCTTTTAAAAGGGGACCTATAAGGTTAGTTCTCTAAGTCCTAAAAATAAGAAAGCCTATATTAGTCATAAAATAGACAAGTTTTGCCATTGTTCTATCCATAGAATTTTATGGTTCACTTTTTGGCTTAATTGGTCATTATAAATACTACATGTTCATAGAAATCAAGGTGACTTAATATTTCAAGAACCTAGTTTAGGTGAAGCTAGTTAGAATGAAAGAATGGATTTAGGAGCTCTAGTTTTGATGATTTTAATGAGTCCCCCATTTCAATGAAAAGTGGACATGTTTGCCACTACAATCACCAATATAGGCTATATACTTTCTCACATTTTTCTCTTGATAAACCCTCTACTACACTACTCACTCATTCAAATGGGGTGAGAAAACTATGGCATGAGTGATTTGGCCATCTCAACTATCACTACCTAGAGAAAATTAGTCATCAAGACATGGTTTAAGGGTTTCCATGAGTCAAGTTTTTTGATGGAGTTTAATAGGGTTGTATTCTTGGTAAGAATCCATAGGATAAGTATAACAAGGACAAATCATGAAGAGCTAAACCGATATTAGGGATTGTTCACAGTGACATTTCTAGCTCTTTAAAATAATTAAATACATGCTTAATTTCATTGATGACTATTCTAGGTAGACTAGGGTATATTTTATTAATTAGAAACTAGAGGTCACTGACCATTTTCAAGGCTTCAAACTGATTATAGAGAAATAATTAGGTAAATCCATCAATATTTTATGCACTTATAATGGTGGTGAGTATGTAACCTTTTTTATCAATTCTATACATTATAGGAGATTGAAATGAAGTGTAAAGTTCCATATAGTCCTCATCATAATGGTGTTGTAGATTTCAAGAATAGTTCCTTGAAGTAAATGGCTAGCTATATGCTACACTCAAAGTCTCATGCACCTTTGTATTGGGCCAAGGCCATCAATTATGCTTGTTACATCTATAACCAAGTCCCTCACAAAAAATTTCATGGATTCACTCCTTTTGATTCTTGGAGTGGTTAAAAACCCATAATAGATCACATATGAGTTTTTGGTTTGCCTTTTATGGCTCACATTTTGAATATTAAATATAAGACATTGGAACCTTATAGTCAATCTTGCATCTTCATTGGATATCCTAAGGGTGTTAAGGGATATAGGCTTCTCCACACCACCAATCACAAGTTGTTCATTGAGAGAAGTGTTTATTTTTTAGAGGGTCCTTATTATTCCAAACTCAACACCTCTCCCTTTACTTATATGCACTTATATTTTATGATAGTTTTGAGGATTTATATCCACCTGATCAACCTCTTGATGATCTAGATTCTTATTCTAGTGTTGATGATGAGAGTAATGACATGAATTCCCATCCTCCTAAATTATATTTGGATCAGAAGGAATCACTTCCTAAATCTCTGAGCACTAACTATTTTAGTCTAGATAGACACTACAAAGTTTTAGTTGATGGGTTGGAGATCCATCAAATAATAGGTGCACATGTTCACAATTCTAGGATGACCCACATGTTTTCATTGCATCTAATTTTGATCCACAATGTTTTTTAAAGGCATTAGGCACTCCTAAGTGAGATGTTTATATGGAATAGGAGTATTGTTCCTTGAATAGGAATAACACCTAGGATCTAGTCCCACTTCATAAGGGAAGAAAACTTGTTTGATATAGGTGGATCTACCAAATAAATTTTGTAGAGGATGGGTTAGTAGAGAAGTTTAAATCACATTTGGTCAAAAAGGGTTTTTATTAGGTGCTTAAAATTTAATACATTGAGACATTTACTCTAATTTCCAAACTGAGCTCAGTCTGACTCACTCTTGCAATTACCATAACACATCATTAGGATGTTCATCAGATGGATGTTAAGAGTTAATTTCTTTGTGGTGACCTCAAAGAGGAAATATACATGGAATAACCACAAATATTTTTGAAATATTCCTCTTTTATATTTAAACTTAATAAATCTATATATGGCCTCAAAAAGGATCTTCAAGCTTGGTATGCCAAGATGGACTACTTTATTTTATTAGTTGGGTTCATTAGATGCCATTTTGATATGAATGTCTACAGCTTGTAGGGGGATGATTCACTATTGATATTGGTTCTCTATGTGTATGACCTATTAATCCTACATAGTTATCCATCCACCATTATAAAAATAAAAACTACTTTGTCTAATAGGTTCTTAATGACCAACTTAGGTTTGTTGTATTACTTCCTTGAGATTAAAATTTATCAGTCTTACTTTGGTATCACTATTTTAAAATCCAAGTATGCCATTGATTTGGTTGCATGGTTTAACATGGCTAACTATAATCCATCTCTGAATTCCTTTCTATTTGGTGTGAAGCTTGAGGTTGACTGTCTATTTGTATTGGTTGATGATACCTCATATCGATAAATTTTTGGTAGTCTCATTTACCTTATGCATAGTAAAATTGACATTTGATATGTAGTGGGCATGGTCTCAAGATTCATAAAGGAACCATATGACCTACATTGGAAGGAATCTAAGTGGATTATCTAATACATTTAGGGTACTCATAGTTTTAGAATTCACTATGGATTAGGCATCAACATCAACTTGATTGGATATATAGATGCATATTGGGCTGAAGACATTCAGAATCACAAATCTGATTCTACCTATAGTTTCTCCCTTGGTTTAGGTCTGATTAGTTTGTCAAGAAAAATCGTAATGCTATTGATTTATCTTCTATAGTGGTAGAATATAGAGGATCTATTATTTTTACCACTAAGGATATTTGGCATCATGGGATTCTCATTGAGTTTGAAATTCAATTTCAATGACCAACACTCATCTTCTACAATAACCTAAACATAATCTAAATATGTAGGAATCTAGTCCTCCATCAATGGACCAAGCATATGGATATTCACATGCATTTCATTTGGGAGCCCATTTATGATAAATTCATTGCTCTTTGTTACATATAGACAATAGAGAAAATTATTGATGTATTCACCAAACCATTCACTAAGAGTAAATATATTCATTTATAGGCTCTTCTTGGGATTCGATTAGTTTCATCTTCTTCCTCCTCTTGGGGATCATCTCTCTATATCTAAGTACCTCATCAAGACTTTGTGGTAAGAATCCATTCTTCTATCCACCTAAGCTATGCTTAAGGGGGGGGTATTAGCATAGACTTTTATGCCACTGGGTTTTATAGACATGGTCTTATTTACATTACTTAGGTTAATAATAGTTTATTAAGGGAAATGTCCTTTAAGTCATTTTATAATTATGAGTTGAGTTAATTAAAATTTTTGGTGGTTTAATTCTTCATATATAATGTATCTTCCTATGCAATTTTTGGTTAATTTTTCTTAATATAATTTATTTATTGTGAAGATAAGATTCTTTCATTTTGTGAGTTGTTCTTCAGGTTTCACTACTCCATACAGATTCATCTTTATGAATTTGACCCTATATTGTTGATATTCATTGTGGCCCTCTCTGACATGGTTATGGTGTGTAATGACTATTAGTTGATTCACAAAACTTAAAACTTATAACGACACATTAAATAATTTTCACAACTTGTAAAAGTGTCTTGGTGTTTTTAATGACTTGTAAAAAATAATTGGAAAAATTGTAAAAATCAAAACTAAAAAAATGACTTAGAATATTTGCACAACATACAATGTGAGAATTAACTTTTACAAAAAGTGTAGTTGAAAATTATGAGAATGACCCAAAATTACAAGTATTGAAATGATCAAAATATGTTAAAAGGTTATTTTTATTCTTATTCTTCATCAAGAATAAATTTGATATTTTATTTTACTATTCGACACTTCTTCTGATTGTATTCATTAAATTTATGTAAGGTTTTTCTCACTTTTTATTCATTAGGACCATCTGAATACATGAAAGCTATTTTTGCCTCATAATATATATCTATCATTTTTTGTGATTTCTATTGAAGCCTTTTTAGCACTAAATCAATATTTTATATATGTTTCTAATATTTGATTAAATTGAAATGGATTCATAGTTGAATGCAAATTTTGGAGTTAATCTCTTAAAAATTCTTTTTGAATTGTCAAACAATGACATCTTTAGTGACCATTTTCCTATCATCATCCATAAATGTACAATTTATATTTATAATTCCTATCAATATTTAAAGAATAACATCACTTCCCATTGACTTAAATCCACTCAATTTTTTGATGCTCTATTTAATAATACAGATCCTGAATTAAGTAGCTCCTAGGAACTTAGTATGTTTTATAATTTGATCAGCTTAAATGAATCCCTCTTGAATGAGCTCATTTGGGAAAGTATTGAATAAATAATTCAATGTGTGAATAGTTTGTTTCCATTTATATACATATTATACATAATTATATTTAGTTTTTTTATTTGATTGGGTAAAACACTTTTGAAATCATATCAATAAACTAGGGAGGTGAGGGTTTTAACAACTGGAGCCACATCTAGTTGCAATAAAGAGGGTATCAAAAGATCCCCCTAACAACCAAGTATTGTGAAGAGGGTTTTAAGGCTCCTCCCAACCTTTAAAAAGTGAAATAAAGGTACACATAACCTTGGAAAGATTAGAGAACATGAGGGTTTTAAGGGTTTCCACAACTAAGGGTTTTAAGGATCCTATAACCTGTAGTACATAAAGATGTTACTAAATAGTGAATCTCAAAGGGATATCTCCCTTAATCATGTCTTCTTTGAGGGCACTACAAACCAAAATATCCATCAAATAAGGAGGCCATCCACCACCAGGGTCTTTCACATAGCCTCCATACAATGAAGTAACATCGAGTGGGTTTATCTTCCCACTAAGATTCACAACTTATTCCAAGAATAACAAGGTAGTTTTGAGGCTCCCGTAACCATTAAAAATAGAAGTAAAAGTACACATGACCTTGGAAAAACAAGGAATTTTGAGGCTCTCTCAACCTAGTGAAACCCAATAAGAAACAAACTACATAACATAAATTCAATTGGAAAAGGAGGTCTTCTACCCCTTGTGTCTTTTACATAGCCACTTCATAGTTGAATCACAACAAGTGGGATTATATTCCCACATAGAACCTCAACCTTTATAAAGCATAGAAAGGGTGTTTTAAGGTTCTCGTAACCATTAAACATATTAATATGAAACAAAATAGTGAATATCAATGGATGGAATCCCTTCATCATGTCATTCTTGAGGACACTACTAGTAGAAGACCATCTAGAGAAGAAGGTATTCTACCACCTAGGTCTTCCATCCAACCTCCACACTACCAAACATGATTGAAAAAAATAATAACCCCTAAAAAAACTTCATCCATAGCCAATCTAATTTTGTGAGATCCCATAACTTGGTGAGACCAAGTGTGGGATCCTATAATATCCAATCTTAAACTACAAAAGGAGGCCACCAAAAAACATGGTCCTCCTAAACCCAAATAAAGGCCTTCCACATAGTTTAGTAGTCCTGAAAACTAGTATTACATAAAATTAAGCACTTTTAGATAGACCAAGACACTAACAATGTTAGGATGAGGTAAATGGATTATTCCATTGTTCAAGATATCAGATAAGTTTAAAACATGGTCTCTTAGAATAACTATGCCATTTATTGAAATATGGGAGTGGCTTCCTCTAACACCCATCTTTCCCCAAAATATAATCCTAGCATGGGATCATCCATATTATAACCCAATGAAGGACCATAGATAAACCAAATTACTTACAGTTTTGAGGTGAGATAAATAGATTTTTCCACTATCCAAGCCATAAAAAGGGATTAAAGCATGGAATCCTCTAGTATCTATGTCACTTTAAAAACTAACAAATTGGGTTCTTATAAACATCCAACTTACCCCCAAATTAGATCCTACGATGGGATCCTCCATCCTCCACCCCATAGGACCATAGAAGAAAAGCCAATGTTGTTCAAGTTTCTTGGATTGAAATAAAATTTAGACTACTAAATGTCTTCCACTCTTTCTAATCTTGAGACTTTTTTGAGACCAGGTTCTCCTCACAAAAATCCCAAGTAGATTCACTCCTTGCATGAGTATGGATTTTGAACAAACTTGATAGGTGTTGTGAGAAACTTTTTCTCTAATTTTCTTTTTAAAATTACACCTAGAAGCTCATTTCTACCACATTATAGAACAAATTCTTTCCCATCTAGTTTGCCATTTAGTCTTAAGGGGATGCCATTGATGACATGGACAACCCCAAATCCACCGAAATCTGGATCATCTTCATCTCCTCCTTGCCCTTATTTTCCTTCTCAGCCACGTCCTATTGGAATAATTCTCCTTTTGCTCCTTTTGCTCTCATCCATGTCAAACTAGGTGTTCGATTTTTCTTGATCAAATTGAAATTCAAAATGATGAAGGCCTTTCACACTAAAATTCTCCCATGTAACTTTCCTTTCAAAATTATGGGGGATGTCAGTGGTGGAATGGACTACCCCTAGTCTACCTAGAACTAGGACATTTTTTTCCTCCTTATCCTTGATTTCCTTCATATCCATGTACTAATGGAATAAGTCTCCTTCTCCTTATACTTCTGCTCCCTTTGATCAAATAAAAGTAAACTTAATATTTTTAAAAATCTTCCATAGTTACCATTACTTCTTCCCACCAAAATTAAAATTAAAATTGAATTTGTTGAAGGTATTTCATAGTGACTATTACTTTCTCCTACTCAGACTGAAATTCAAATTGGAGTTATTGAAGGTCTTCTATAGTTATCATTACTTACTCCTACTCAAAAAGAAATCAAATTGAAATTGATGAAGGTATTTTGTAGATACTATTCCTTCTTTCCACTTTGATTGAAATTCAAAATTAAATTGTTGAATGTCTTTCATAGTTACTGTTACTTCCTTCAGCTCAGAT
Organism: Torreya grandis; assembly: GCA_037957365.1. Classification (NCBI taxonomy): domain Eukaryota; kingdom Viridiplantae; phylum Streptophyta; class Pinopsida; order Cupressales; family Taxaceae; genus Torreya; species Torreya grandis. Next base: position 2,356,042 of record JARHVA010002673.1, read on the forward strand.
TAAAATTTAATTTTTAATTACTAAAGGTCTTTTGTAGTTACCATTACTTCCTCCCACTCAAATTGAAATTCAAATTGAAACTACTAAAGGTATTCCATAGTTACCATTACTTCCTCCCACTTACAATGAAATTCAAATTAAAATTATTGAAGGTCTTCTATAGTTACCATTACTTCCTCTTGTTTAGAATGAAAATTAAATTGAAATTATTGAATGTCTTTCATAGTTATCATTAATTCCTCCCACTTTGATTAAAATTCAAAAATAAATTGTTGAAGGTCTTCTACAGTTACCATTACTTCCTCCTGCTTAGATTTAAAATCAAAATGAAATTGTTAAAGGTATTCCTTTACCTTCTACTCAAGAAAGCTCCTCTCCTGAGGCATACAGTAACTCAAACTATTCCTCCATGAACTTTTACTAAATCTTCTTTATTCTTCCTTAGAATCTATCTCTCCAAGTCTAGGAGTATCTAAGATTTGGATATCCACACCATTGGAATATCCTATAGAATGTTGAAGGTCTTCCACTCCTTCTACCTTGACTTACCACACTTATAACCTATTTAAGGTCTTCTAATCCTTCTACCCTATTTTACCACACCTATAGACTATTGAAGGTCTTTCACTTATTATACCATGTCTTACCATACTTGTAACCACACTTGTAACCTATTGAAGGTCTTTCACTCCTACCCTATTTTACCATACCTGTGAACTACCGAAGGTCTTACACTCCTTCCATCATGAATTACCACACCTATAACCTACTATAGGTATTTCTCTCCTTCTACCCTATCTTACCACACCTATAACCACAATTGTAACATGTTGAAGGTCTTCCACTCCTTCCACCCTATTTTACTACACCTATAAGTCATTTACTATTTTTATCTCACTTTTAGTTTTATATATTTTTGTTATTATTTAGTTTTAGTTACCTTGTCATATTCAAATTGAATTTTAGGGTATGTACTCATCATTATATTGATTTTGTAAATACCCTATTGAATAATTCTCTTAGACCATTCTTTTTTTTCTCTACATGTGTCTAATTTTCTTTGCAACATTGAGTGTCTCCATATGGGTGATATATGAGGAAATAGAAGATGAGGATGACTGAATTGTGTTGATCAATATTTGGAGTACTGATCTCAACTACTCAAATTTTTCCTTGAGCTAATATTTGGTCACCTTATCCTCATACATATTTTCAAACAAGGTACCAATTACTGATTGAACATTTTATTTCATTATTTCCCTAGATGTTTTTCCCAAATGTACTTTTGAGATCTCATAATATAAAACACTAACATTATCTTTGTATTTTTTTTTTATAGGAGGAAATATTAGCTATACATATTTGTCTCCATTATCATCTATGATTATTATTGAAACAATCTTGGGTTTCTTCATTCTTTTTGAAGGGAGAGTTTTCAAAACATTAAAATCAATTTATTCAAGTCCAATAATTTTCTTTAATTTCTTTACTATTTCATTCAACCAATCAATAATATATGCAATAAGAGGAGGTTATTATAGAAGGTTATAATTAGATTTAGTTTAAGTATTAGGAGGAGATGCATGGGTTTTTAAGGTTTAGGTCTCTTTTGGTGTAATTTAATATTCTTTATTGAAGAATCACTTGGTGATTTGGGAGAAAGTGTAGGAGGCAATTTAGTATATGGTGGAGGAGGTAGAGGTAAATAAGTATCAATTTGAAGAGGAATAGAGGGTGAAAGAAATAATGAAGTATCTGATGTAAGTAAATTTTGAGTTTTATTTGTTACTAGTGTTTGATATTGAACAAAATTGTCAAGGGGAACATCCTCTAAAATATAAATACTAGGAGAACAAGAATATTTTTCTCCTAAACTTTTTATCTTGAGTTTGAGTGGAATTTGAACTAGAGAAATATATAAAATAGCTTAAATTTTTACTTTATATTATGTTTTTATAGTCTCTTTGCTGACATCAACTACCTATGATGTTCCACCTTCTAATTGATGTTATTTGTGGAAGCTACCAAGCTAAATTTATTTTGATTGTGATGGAAATCCTATCTTATTAATGTTTACTCCTTTAATTTTCAACCACTCCAATGTCCTTTCAAGTAGATATTATGTTATAATTACAAGAGAATTAGAATATTTCCTATTTCAATCAATTTTAAGAAGTGGTTTGATTCAATTCCCTCAATTTATATATTAGATCCAATGCATATCCATCATCTATAAATTTTTTGGAAAATTTGGCTATACCAAATGTAATGAATTATTTTAAAGAGAAAAATGAATATTCTTGGGTTATTACATCCTTTTCATCATGTAAATCCATCCATTAGTCTTAAAAATGCGACACATATTGATATGAGGAACCAAAAATATTTTAAACTAGACCTCAATTGTCAAAAGAAGGCCTACTTTAAAATTTATAGATGGTGACATGTGTAATCTCTTCTTCAATAGTTTTTTATTTTTCCAATGATGCAAATTTGTTTCTTCATATAGATATAAGAGATTTGAAGTTAGCCTTATGTTTGCTTACCAAATACTTGTGTGTCTCAGTTAATTGTCTAACCAACTCCATCAAATCCCATTTGTCATAAACATATTTTTGGGAGCATTTATGGTGAAATATCACATCCAAAAATATTCAAATAAGTGAAATTTGTATGAATGATGTTCCACATATGGAAACATTTGTATAATATTTCACATATATCTCATATTATAGGGGTCTTGTTCAAACATTTGTATCATATATTGTAGGAATACATCATTTACACTATAAAAATGATGAGCACTCTCTTTTATAGTGAGTTGAGGATAGAACTCATATATATTTGAATTTTTTATATTTGCTACCATATTCAAACCATTATAAAACCTTCTCCTAACAAAAACATAAACAAGGTAATAAATCATGTAGATCTTAGAAGTTGTGTTGACTTGTGTCAACTGCTTGTGAATGGAATCACTCATGAACTTTGCCCAATTGATTTATTGTTCATTTTTATGAATGATCTAGATATATTTGTACATATCATTTTGTAAACTTCATGAAATTAGAATTCTCACCAATTTTTTCAAGAGTGTGATCATATCATTGACCTCATTTATGAATTCAAACCTAGGTATTCACTTGGGAAGTCTCATCATCAAATTATTTGATTTTATCAACCATTATTTGTTGACCCATTTAGAATAATAACCAATGTTGTCCTCAAAAAATTGTTGAGCAGAAGTTGGAGTTAATTTAATAAATGATTTTATATATAAAAACTAGAGGTAATTGTCAATGTGTTTTAGTGTTAAACACATAACATATTCTATTTTTGATTTCTTGAATCCTCTCTTTTTAGGGTCATCATCATTATATATGGTTAGAAACAATTATGCAAACTACATCGATGTTGAGAAGGCAAATTTTTGAGCTATACCATTGTCATGAATACTTTGACCATAGTCTGTCTTATGGACCCAACTAATTTTATTCCATAATTCATCCATGTCAATGCCACCCATATCAATATCAAATATTTTTTCAACATTGGAGTCCAAGTTTGATGGAGGAATTAATCCTTGAAATTGATACTTTGTATTTTTACCCTCTTCACCTCGGGGGTATTTTTTAGAGAAGTATTCTTTGGAATATTTTTATTTGGGTTTATTTTGATTGAAGTCTCAAATGTTGGCATTTGATGTAGAATTTCTATTTGTGAGGAGAAATAATACCTAAATTGATCTTGTGAAGAGGAATAAAATAGAGTGTTTCAAATAAGGGATGAAGTCTAAATATGTTTTTAGTAGGTTTATTAGGATCTAAGATGTGAAAATCATGTTATAGGTTTTAAAAGGTGCTAATCACATCACACAATCCAAAGGGTGAAAAACACATCATAGGTTCTGAAAGGTGTTAAACATGTCATGGTTTTAGAAAGCTAAAAATCACATCACAAGATCTTAAAAGGTGAAAATGACATCATAGGATCTTAAAAGGTGCTGAACACATTCTAAATTCTAATGATGTTTAGATTAGGGTAAGAGTATATAAATGTGCTATGTAAGGTAAAAAAGTCTGGTGAGGGCTTGATCAAAACGTAGAATTTTATGAAAGTGAAAACCAAACCCAAAATCCACTCTGGAAAATTATTTAATAAATATAAGTAAATCTGAAATCTATCATGTGATTTGAAAGAAAACCTAAGTATGTAAAGGTTTGCAAGCAATGTAACAATTATAAATAACTCTATGTTGAATCAATGGTGCAAACCCTAGATTTTCATTGATAAAAATAAGTAAAAATTAATATTTATATTGTGTTAATGATCATATTAAGGTGAATATTAAAATTGAGAGTAAGATAGAGTGAGGAAAAATGAAAATGAAATAAGGATTTAAAGCTTACTACAAAAAACTTGTGCGTGTAAAGAGAAAATTTAGATTAATGGTGAATAATAGAGTGTGTTTGAGTAGGTTGTGAATTATGATGGTGTTTATGTAGGATTTAGGATCTAATATATGAAAAACATGGATCAAATTTTGTAGGATATTTTTGCAAGGATGTCAGTTCTAATGGGAGAAAAACACGTATTAGGTTCTGATAAGGTTACTAGAAAGGCTTCCAAGTTACCCTATGTCTACTTGTAGGCTCATCAAGATTCGTTATGTGTATAAAACATATATAAATTATGAAAATATTAAAAACTTAAAAAAAATCATTTTTTCTCAAATTTAACCAAGTTTTGACTTATTTTGACCTTGTTTGACTGATTATAGCCAAAAGTCTTTTTTTGATTTTTGACTCTTGTTCAAAAACTAATACAATAGAAATTGAGTAGATGTAGAATGGATATGGGTAATATATGATTATGATAACTAATGTGTTAGTGATTGATTTAGAGATCTCAGCATAAGATACTTGTATTTTAGGGGTCTAGTTTATCTTGGCATTCTTTCTTGAGTGTGTTCTTGAGTCATTAGACTATATATGTTGAGCTTTAAATGAACTCAAAAAGTTTATTTTACCAAAGAATGAATTTAACCCCTTGATACTAGGTAATGAGATATTTAGGATTAATTTATCTCTATCTTGGTTTATATAAATACCCCTTTATGAGATGATATAACCCAATTACTTTCCTTCACTCACCCTAAATATGCATTTATTTAGGTTCAAGGAGATGTCATGCTCTTTGTACCTCTATAACAACCAGGCTTAAGTATTTCACCTTGTCAGATCAGTCTTTATAAAATATAGTCAAGTAGTCCATGTAGATGACAATGCATTTGCTAATAATATACTTGAATGTAATGTTCATGGCCTATTGAAAAGTGACACTCATATTGATCATGATAAATGGCATCTTATTATATGTGAATTTACACCATTTTTTTGTAAATGTTGTCTTGATTTTATATTCATGATTGAACATCACTTGATTATATCATGAGTAGCCATCCAATGGAGGCATTGAATATTTATTCTTACTTAAAGCTTTGTTAAATTTATAAAGTATATGCAAAGTCAGATTTATCCTTTCTAATTTTGAGATTCCACTAAATTATCCACCAAGGTGGAGTTCCTGACATGATTAATATATGATCTTTAATGATATTAGTTTTTGCACTTCTTTGAGTGTTAAATGTTCTAAAAGTTGATTAACTAGCCTATGTATTTGTCAAAATGGTTTGATGGTTGGATTTAAATGAATTTTATGAGTAAGGATAGAGGTGTTTAATACCTTAAAATACTCACATATCCATATAATATTATCTTAAAATTCTCTAAATCCATACACAATCCTTGATTATTCATTCTAGGTGAAATTCAAGCCTAAAATCACATGTTTTGATTCCCCTACATCAACCAGATTGTAATGGTCACGAGGAACCAATTTAGTAGGGGCTAATTTATTTGTCTCACCATGATATTCCATATCAAACAATGCCTTCAGGTATACCATAACTTTTAGTATGCTAATTATTTTTTAAGTTGATGACCCCTTCTCCATCTAGCTCAAACTCATATCTATCATCCCTATTGATAATCTAAGACTCAAATAGTTTAGTGTTGGTGATGAGGTAAATGATATGTTAATCATCATTAAATACTTAAAATTTATTAACATTATCTAGAACATAAGGGGTAGAGACTAACAACACTAAAAATCTCCCCAGTCTAGAGTTAACAATGTGATCTAGGGTACTCACAATGATTTCCAAAGCATATGTCTTGAAATTAATTCTTCATGAAAATTCCTAGATATTGAATGCATTAAAATATTCTATTAGGTTCCACACTCTACTATGATATCTAGAACATTTTTCATTACAAGAATAGTGTATGTTGATTTGTTCTACAATAAACTCTAAATCACCCAACACCTTCAAGTTCCTAACCTTCTTCCTTGATGTAAATTGGAGGCCATGCACTAATACTTCATACTCAACCACATTGTTCATGCAAGAAAATTTTAGTCAAAAGGTTACCAAATATGACCTCCATTTTGGGTTAATGAGATCCATGATAACACCACATCTACTCATAGACTCAGATTCATAAAATTTTAGGGTCCACAAGTGGTTTTTAGTTGTGAATAATAGATCATGAAGGGTAGGTATTATTTTAATGTTAACTTCTTTTCTCTTTTTTCCTTCCTCTAATAGGATTTCACTTTATTATTATTATAATAATGACCTTATAGATTGGTATTTGGTAACATATATAGGTGTTGTATTATCCAACATGGCAATATTTCCAATCTCTAATAATTTATTATCTTTGTTCTCACGTGGATAACCACATTCCACATTCTCATTTTCCCAATTAAGAGGGTGAAATGGGAGCACCTTAGGTACACTAAGGATATATTCCTCATCCATTTGATCTAATCCTTAAAATTTAGGTTCTTATTATATATTAAACATGTTAATGGATGATTTATCATAAGCTTATGCTTCCTTCTCAAGTGTATAGACCCCTAACTCAAATTCCTCCAACAAGATCTCATTTGTCTTTTTGTACTCTATGATCATGTGAGACATCTTTGGTTCTCTCTCAATTTTGTGATTTGGTTAGGCATGCCTCACCTTGGAAGCTATATGTGAGAACAATCAATTTTAATGTCCCCATTAAGTTTCTTAAACTAATCTCGACTAAGAAGCATTCCATATTCCTAATGAATATCAACCACCTGAATTTCAATGAATACATACACCCTAGGATCATAATCTAGCTCTATATTAATGTGATTGAGCTTGCCAACCACCTTGACCTTTGAATTGTCCAATTTAAATACCTTTTTATTTTATTTATAAGGTTTCATTCTTATTTTTTTTATAATTGGATAAGTCATTACATTCCCTAAAGCACCTGAATCCACCAAAACAATTGTGTAAGTTTTTACCAAATATTCTAATATTAAGTATAAAAGGAAGGGTTTTAATTTTCTCCTTATAAACAAAAAATGTACATCAACTACATTATTATATTATTTCCTCCTAGGAGAAGATAAGTATTTTAAAATTAACTCCTTCTAGTTAGACATTTGTATCAACTCAAACATTTTTATGTTGACCTTAGTTTTCTTTAGGTCCTCAAAAATGTTGTATCATGATTTGTTTTGTTCTAGTAGATTATAATCTTAGGGAGGTGTAACATGGTTATTGGGATGACAAGAGGTAGTAGGCACTTTAGGAGGGAATGGGTTATTACTTGATTTTTCATTAGGTGGAACCTGAATGTTGTTTAGAGGAGTGGAGGTAGTCAAATGGCTCTACAACTTACTCAACTGATAGTTATTCCCCCTTTGGAACTATTTGAAGGCATAGAATTATTCTTAGTTGTGCTTGGGCTCATTACCAGTTTCAAATAGAAAATCATAGATATCCAATACCATAACAATACTTGGTTTATATTCACTTGGGCCTAGGTTACTATTATCATGAATATTCACTATTTCAAGATCATCCATATTTTTTAGAAGATGTTTCAAGCTAATGTAAATTGAGCACTATCTATCTCAACATGGTTAGCTATATAGTATAGTCTATGTTAAGTGGGTAAGGCTAAGTTTACCATGTTCACTAAATTTGAGGCACTATTGTTACTTTAGTTTGTGTTGTTAAAGGTATTAGACATGTTTTCATTGTTAGTCATAGTATTTAATTGCCTTTTAGTCCTTTGGAAGTTGTGGTTCCTATTTTGAGGTGGCTTATTTAGAGTTTAGTTGGTATTTTCAAGCATATGTCTTAAAATAACCATATCATTGATAAATATAAAGACCATATGTTATAAATTAGATAATTAATGATTCAAAGTGATGTTTTATTTACTTCCTACTTGAGGTAGTGGGTTAGCCACTGGTGAAACTTTAGACACCTAGAACTGGCCATAACTAACTTTTGACCAGACTTCAAATTGATTCCTACCAACCATTTAAAATTAGGCCTAATAATCACTAAACATCCCAAAGTTGCTTTTACGTAATTCATAAAATCTTAGAATCATGTTTAGGTATCCCTATTTGGGATACTATCTCATATGTAACAATAATCTCTCATGAATTCATCCCTAATCACCTTACGGCGTCACAACTATTAATTTGGCCTATGGACCTATTAAGTGGGGTACTTGAATAAATATCAAATATTGAAAGAGATAAAAGTCTAATAAAAATTAATTAACACACATTAAATGCCTAGTTAAATTATCCATTTGTAATTAATGAATATATTAAAATATAAATTCCAAAATTCAAAATATCAAAGCCATTCATTATTGCCCTTATGAGTTGTCAAGATCTTTGAAAATATCCAAAAATATATAATTTGAGAGGCATGAATATTAATTTTAAATGATAATTATTAACTCAATTGGAGTTATTTTTAATTCACCTAAGTTTAGGTTGAACTGATTCCAAGCCTAAACTCAACCTTAACTCACCTTGGGTGAGAGTTAATTCTCAAGTCTATAAATACAAGGCCATGCCTATTGGTTTTTAAGTTATTTTGGTGAAAATTTATTATGAACAAATATATTTAACAATATCTTTTGATGTAGTGTAATAATTCTTAAATGCCTTAAAAGTAGTGTTACCATGCTCAAATCTTAAGCCAAGAAATCAAAGCCAAGGTGTCAAGGAGAGAAGGAGCCAAGAAAACTTCATTATCAAAGACTTTTTGACACAAAATCTAAACAAGCCATTGAAAAAGTAATTTGGAGCTCCAATTAAGGTAAAAGAGTGTATTATTTTATGTTTTTGTTGTGCTTTCATATGTTTGCTTGTTACCTAAGCTCTCCTTAGTGTCTAGGTTAGAGGTGTTAGGATTTTAGTGTGTTTATTTGAGTTTTTTTTTTGGAATAATAAAAGACTAACCTCCCCTATATTGAAATCATTGTTCACATGTTGGAATGTATGGTAAGACATGCATCCCATGAAATTGCTCCTAAGGCATTTTAGAACATTTTTCTAGTAATTTTCATGTAAAAATAACCTTGCTAATCAAAATAGGTGAAAATTGAAGTCCATAGGACATTTTTCTAGAAGTCATGAAGTTATTCTATGAATTCATGGTTTTTATCTTTGGAATTGTGATATTTCCATAATATCACTACTCACATAGTCATAATTTTATCATAATTATTACATATTTATTTATAACTATTGAGGTTTATCCTAACCATTTTCTACTTGTACGGAATTTTGTGATATTACAATGTCATGACTCTAAAATTTATGATATAAAATTAAAATTAGTGATATTAAAATATAAATACTTCAAGAGTTATTAAATTTCCAATAATTTTGTAGTTTTGCCAAAATTCTAGCAATATTTCCTAAACCACTAATAGTCTATCTGTTAATTGTTTCATGTTAACAATGTTAAGTTGCAATATCATAACTCTATGGGTAGAGATATTTCATTTATTTCTATGGTTGTTCACTTAAACTAGTGATATTTCTTTAAAATACTCTATCTTCATACAAGTTGTAGTATTATGATGACAATCATAGTTTTACATAGAGTTGTGGTATTACTCTGTGTTTCTATAGTTTTGCACCATGTGGAAAAAACTAGAAACCGAAGAGCAAGATTTAGGAAGTCATTTGTCCATTCATGATGTGATTCTAAGCACAAGGACCCTTTAACATGTTTTGAAGGACCTAAAGGCCAAAAAGAGACATTTAAACACTTATAACTTGAAATTTTCACATTTCAAATTGGTGAAATTTATTTTGCTTAAATCATTTTTGCTTTTCAAAGTTTTCAAAAATAAATGCCAAGGGGCTAAAATTTCATAACACATTTTATTTTGGTGATATAAAATGAAATTTAAAATTTAGTTACATAATCCTAAGAGTTGTTCATTTTATTCTTATTTGTTGATAGTTTTTTATTTTTAGCAAGAAGAGTGACACATGTATGTTATCCCTTTAGGTAAATTGGCTAACCAAAAATTCTCATTATTTGCCCTAGTTTCTTTAGTATAAAATCATGAAAATAAATTTAATAAGGTCATCCCAAAATATATATGGTTTGGGTGACCTCAAAATAACCATAAAGTATTTTCACTTGTTTTTATTTTCATGCATTTTGGCTTATGAGTGGGAGTTCATTGCCTCCTCACAAGTTATTTAAGGAATAATTGAATCATTGATTCATATCTCAGCTTCATTTCAACCCCACTCCATGGTGGGGTGTATAAATTGAGTGACTCACTAGGATGCTTATTTTGAGGGGTTAAATAAGCTTCATTAGTGGTACTCAACCTCAAAATGTAGGGGCAACTTGGACATCACACTACACTAACAAGAAATGAATATAGTGGTTATTAAAATGACATGACCTTTTCATAATAAGTCAGTCGACATAGATCCAAATGATGTGATTACATCTATAATATTAGCCACACTTGGGACCATCTATAAATGAAATTAAAATTGATAGTTTATAATAACCCCACTTGTCATGGAAATAATGTTAATTTAGGGTATCCTAAAGTTCCATGTCATAATAAAAACTATTGAGAGAAGAGGGGGCCTAAAAACCCTAATTTTCATACACTTTTACTTTTTAGATTAGCAATTAAAATCCTCTCAAGAGTGGGCATATTGATAACATTTGATAACATTGTGTAACCTTGTCAGTTTTAGGATTTAGGATGTTACACTTAGGTGTTTGTGTCATTTTATCCTTTCTTACATGGTCTTGAGTCTAAACTATTTGTTTATATTACAATGTCAAAAACTAGTCTTGTTTATACATCACTCCTTTGTTTGAGAAGGTGTTATGTTATCAATTTGATATCATACCATACACCTTAATATTTTTATAAACATTTCATGTGTGTGTCACTTGATTGAAAATGGTGTTGTTATGATTCTCAATTTATTTTCAAATCTTGTGCCTTTGAGTCTTAAAACAAAACTTTTATCAAATATTTAGAGCATGATAATGTAGTTACACTACTTGACTCATTTCAAAGACCTCTTTCCTTGTGTTCAAATTTAAATTTCAAAACCAAAGCCATGTGTACCTTTTGGATCTGTGACTAGTACCATCATGTCATTCATTCTTGTTAAGCTTATTTTTTTGTTTTTAAAAAAGCCTACTTTTCTAAGTTGAGTTTATAATTAGCCTTGACAAGTTCAAATCTAAACACTAATCAATTTATATATAGGACTTGTGTAATTTTTTATTAAAGCATTTACCTTTCACTTTTGGGTTGTGTAACTTGGGTTAATTCTTTATTCAATTTGAAAACTATTTTTGTACCTAAGATTTGGGGATGTAGTCTATCTTCCATATGCCTATTGTTTCATGTCTTTTGCAAAAATGTAATGTACCTAGAGAGGGGTATAATAGTAGAGTAGATAATATAATAATAAATAATGGTTTAGTACCACATGCATAATAAGGAGGAGTTGGGTAGATGGAGATTAGTATAAATTAAGGGACATAGGATATTGTAAATCATCTAAAAAAAATTATAATTGAGTATTTATCTAATAGGAGGTTGTCCCCTCGAAGAAGCCCACAATATAGAGTTATTACTTCCTCAAAATTAAGATGGTGTAATTTGAGTGTTTTGATAAATATATGAGTCGATTGTTGTTATTTAGTCACAGTGTGAGTATGAGGTTCCTCTCATCTAGTATCAGAGTAGTTATAGTTTGTGTGGACTAGGGTGTAAGATATTATGAAAGAAAATTTTTGGTGCATTTTATAGCCATTCTTATTACACCAATTTTTTTGCAATACCTCAAAACATAGGTGTGCATATCTAGTTTGTCTACATCTGGCATTTGAAGCTTGAGAAATCAAATCCCCAAATTTAGTAGGTGCAAGTTTTGGTTAATTATACATTTTTAATAAATATATTATTTTAATTTTATATTAAAAAAATACATTTAAATATATATTTTTGGATTCCTCTCTCTAATAAATTTCTAAAAAGTATTTGTTTGCTAAAAATGGATGAACAAGGCACCCATAGTGTGCATCTGAAGACTAAAGTACATTCTCATATGATATACATACTTGGTGCATTCTACATGTTATGTATTCATTGACTTCTAGCATTAACCATCAATGTAAACCACCTCATGCAACCAGGTCAAACCATCAAGACTCAACCACTTGTGGTCACTTCGAAGGTGATTTGGACCTGCTATCACTTTAGAGATGATACCTTTCAAATCATGAGGGTTATAAACCTCTAATTTTTTTGGTTGGAATTTTGATTCTAATGTAGGCTTAGTAATGCTATTTTATCATTTTTTTTATATTTAATTTTATTATTCAAAAATTTCATTTTCTTTAGTATAACCTTATTTTCTAGAGTTTAAAAGTACCTTTATGGACTCATAATTGAGTCCATAAGGAATTTTTAGGTATTGTTTTCTTTTTAAATATATATTTTTTCAAGAATAATTATGTCAAATACTTGATTTATAGCTACACTATAAGTATTTATAGAAATTTATACTTATCCACTTTTTTTTTAAGAATTAAGTATTATAAGTCACAGCTACATAATTATAATTAGTGTGAGAAGGAGAAAATTTTATTCTAATTGGGCACATTTTTGATAGATCCTAACATTCGATTCGTCTTTTAAAAAAAATAAAATCAAAATATCAATATATCAAAAATCAAAATATTGGTCATATTATAAAGGATGCATTTTTGGTTGAAACCGATGTCTACTCTTTTGGTTCTCATGGGGCTTCCCATTTTCTCTAGTAATAATCTTGCTAGTACATTAATTCAACTTTGACAAATTGGTACAATTAAGGAATATCATATTGAGTTTGAAACATTAACTAGTGACATCTCTAATACAATTTTTGTTTGTTTCTTCATCGATAGACTTCAAGATGAGATTTGAGTAGAGGTTCACATGTGACAACCATAATTCATAAAGGAAGCTATGGGATTAAATAAGCTCACAAAAGACTGCATATGCTATTATCATGGTGAGACGTCTTTGTTTTTAATCCATGCACCATACCACCTCTTTAGGACATCAATAAAATAGACATTGATTCCATTTTAGATGCACCACAATAGGTTCTAGATAATCCCATTCAAGAAATCACCATGATCTAGTAGGCCCCTGATGAGCCCAAGCTGATAATCATAGATCCCAAGAAGGGAACCAAGTCTTCAAATCCCTTAGAGAAAAATGCAAAGAGAGGCTGCATGTATCATCAACTCATTCATTAGGATGACTATTTTGAGCAAACTTGCTCTTTCTTTGAGGATATTATCATCATGGTTCAAATTACACTTCAAACTTTATTTATGTGTGCATGTTCACCTTGTTGATGTACATGTTCATATCTGAGCATAGGAAAAATATATGCAAACATAAAAGGACACATGGACATGCATCTATTTGGTCTTCAACCTATTTTTTATCTTGCCTTCATTTGGTCCTCCTCTTATTAAATTATAATGTTTCGAGGGCAAAACATATTTAAGGGGGATGGAATGTAATGTACCTAGAGAGGCGTATAATAGTAGAATAGCTAATAGAATATTAAACAATGGTTTTTTACCACATACATAAGAAGGAGGACCTGGGTAGGTGGGACCTAGTATAAATAAAGGGACATAGGATATTGTAAATCATCCAAGAAGAATTATAGTTGAGCATTTCTGTAATAGGAGGTTTCCCCTTGAAGAGACACATAATATGGAGTTGTTCCTTTGTCAAAAGTAATATGGTGTAATGTGAGTGTTTTGATAAATATATGAGTTGATTTTTGTTATTTAGTCATAGTTTGATTATGAGGTTCCTCTAAAAAAAGATGAAGTTCATGTCTAAATCTAAATTCCTAGTTTATGCCAAAGTGTTTCAAATTTGTTAGATAAATCTCTTACCTTATTTTGTTTAAAGTATATATTTCATTACTTCTTTTAAAGACCTATAAATACTTGTTTTGAGATTAGATTTTGTGCCTTCTCCAAAATACCTAACAACTTTTGTTTTCTTTAGATTAGACCTATTTGAAACACTTTAAATCTAGGTTTAGCATTCTGGTTTTTATTTATCCACTTGAATTTTTTTTGGAAGCAAAATGACTGAGAGGGGGGGTTAATTAGTCTCTTAACAATTTTATTTCAATTCCTCCTTAGCATATATGAACCATCACACCAATATCTAGATCAAGCAATGCATAAGTAATCAACCATATAAGCATGATACAAGATTACACAAGATAATAAACCATATATGTGAGAAACCCTCAAAGGAAATAAAACACATTTATATATATAACTAAACTACATTACTATAATACAAACACCAAATTTATGGAAACACCATCTCCACATGGAGCAATAACCCCAACTAGCTAAGCACCAACTTAGTTAGGCTTTAACAATCACCAACTTACAAAGAGGAACCAACCTCATAGATGAGTTAACACCAAATAAACCAATTTATTACTTTCATCACATTTATGACACCTTGTTTATCAACCAAATAATTATGACAACATCTTCAACTCTTCACACTCTTATCCCTCTTAAACTTCCTTCTAGGCCTCTTTGCTCAACTAGGTCTCTTTTAGACTAATTAGGTCATACAAACTTGATTCTCATATGCATACACACTTTTAGATATTAATTACAAATCATATATACTCATATAATGGTATAAAATACCTCCTTTTACTCACAATGTGTTATCTCAGTCACACTCAAATTTGCCTAAAACTACCTTGTATATATACCATTCCTTGTTCATAGACCTCTTGGTTATCTAATCACCCTTAACCTCTTAAGTTAGCCATGGAATAGATCTTATGACATCTCATAAACATGAATAAAACATTATTTTAGTCAATATAGGTTTGACATATCTCAAATAGGCCTTATTTCATCTTTAGGTCTCATGCAGCCCCAATCCCATCAGGTCTACTTTAGGACACATTATAATTTACCTTTCCTTGAGATAATTTCAAAACGTAAATATGATAGTAACATATCATATAATAACCATATATAATTTTACTAATCTCATCTAGGATCCATAACACTTTTAGGTCAAATCAGCACTTGAAGCACAACATTTGCACTGTTCACAATTAGGCCTTCTCATACACATAAGTCTATCTTGAACAAATGAAAATTATGTTGGAGCTAAAATAATGTAGAGGGGGGGTGAATCAGTGATGCAAGATATTTCAAACTTTAATTTTAATCCTTTTAACCTATTAATTAGTGACCACAAGAATTCATAAAGCATACAAGATGTTCATAACAATGAATAAGAAAGATGATGCAAGATCACACACATAACACAAGATCTACATGGGAAACCTTATTTTGAAATAAAACCCATTCTCAAGCCTAAAAACACATGGACTACTTATCCTATAATATTATCAAAAACTTGAGACTTTTTAGTGAAGTACCCACTTCACAAGGAACACCCACCCCTAAGTATGAACAAGCACACACTTGTTCTAAATGTTGAGCACCCACACAACACCTTATGAAATCAACAACTCTAGAACTTTGATTGCATTATAATCTAATTTTATAAATAGTGTATAACACCTATCTTTCAAATATTCACACACAATCAAACTTGTTCATACAATCAATGCATCTAAACACCCCTTTTGGATAACTCTAAGATTCTTTGCTCATCCTCAATCTGATTTGTACTTTAGTCCATCTACTGAGCACACTCCCTCTGATCTCTTTCCTTCATCTCTATTTTTTTATTTCTTCAACACATCCACATACAAGTATAGAGACCATTACCTTGGTCTTCACTCTTTATAGAGTCTTTATGAATATCAACTTATAGGTCAAACATAATACTTGTCTTAACCCTTATAACTTCTACATATCTCAATACCATCCCTATAGGTCAACCATAGCATCCATGGGTCATAGTTAAGTAGCTACATATTTCAATTAGGCCTTAGTAGCCCTTATAGTTCTCATGGAGACCTACTACCTATTTATAACTTCATCAAGAAAAAAAAGAACACAAGATCACTTTAAAATACATGGGTCCACTCCATATCTCTAAGACATCTTAAAATGAATACATCCACCAAAACAATCTTCTACTAAAGCACAATTACTTAAATAATATTATGTACACAAGAATGGATAAATATTCAGATTTAAATTATAATAAAAGCATTTGTATCAATAGTCAAACCTCTAAACTAATTTTGATGGATAACCCTTGAGTTCCTCTACAATTTTTCTTTTTAATCCATCAATAAATTCTATGATATGCTCAAAATATAGATAAAGAAACCCATCACTAGTTTTCTTTCACAAATTTGAATATTTAAATTCCAATGATCAATGTGTAAATACAAAACATCTAACACTTGTCATCATCTCATGTCCCCTGGGATCTTTGAATAAATACACTCTATCGATCTCCTCATGAGCTTTTGGTCTTTAACTTTTTAACACTCCCCATTGATCTTAGATCTACACCTCCATGATCATGCCACTTGGTAGCTCTACATTCCTTTTATGTAGCCTACACCATTTAGTCAATGCACTTGTACCACTTGGTAGTTCTATTATGAGAACTTTATTGACTTATTGAATTAATACCCTCCATTGGATCATAATATATAAGATCATGTGATCACCATTGATCTATATTTGATAGGTTTCATGCTCATCATAGATCTTCATCTCTTGATTAAATGCTCACCATTATATCTATCTTGACTATTTGACCCCAGACTTCAACATAGTTAAACTTGATGGTCTCTGGTCCATCACAGTCTGCTAGAGAAACTTTAAAGGTTTATATCTTGAATTAGAAAACAATTCAAGACTCCAAATATTTAGAGTACCTTCTTAACACTATAAACAACATCTCCACGAAAATATTTGAGTAATGTTGACTTTTTGATTACCTACACAAAATGCATAAACTTACTAGATCACTCATATCTTCATGGAATGTAGTGATGGTCTATCTTCTCTTAAGATATAATATACATGTTCCTCTTTCCAAATCATTAAATGACACAATAGAACTTTACCAAGACATCTATGGATTGCTCATAATTTCTTCTTTATCTTTACATACCTACACATGTGTTATATCTCTCCAAGCTATCAAATTAAACTCTTTTGTCATTCATATACTAGTAACACATGCTCTCTTTGACATCAATAATATACTAAGACATCAATGACCATGCTCAACAATCTCCCCCTTTGTCATTGATGTAAAAATACCCTTAGAATGACTTCTTACTCATTTACACTTCTTCATTCTGATCTTTCTTCCCCTTTGACATTAATGACAAAGGGTTTCTTCCTCAACATCTTAATAACCATTCCTTAACATTATGTATACATTCAACTACTATTTAATATTTTGAAAATACTGACATGATTTCAAGCATATGAACCAATTACTCCCCCTTTGACATATACCAATCTAAACATGGAGTTCTCTGATCCTTAGACTTGATAAACTGCTCATAGAGCTTAGAAATATCCCCCTAACATTATAATCTATCTCATGTCATCTATTCTGAAACCATACTATACAATATTTTTAAAATGAAATATCTCACACATGATCCCCCTCACTCTATGCATCCCTTGCATAGTATTAAATTAAAGATAGCATACCTTTGTATTGAGTTGGCATTTTGATTATTACCTAGAGTACACACACTTGGTTTCATACATGAAACATGTATTATAAGAATCATAGGTAGAGACACCCAATTGTCATATAGAGACTAAAGATCCCAAAACATAGGAGACTCCCTTATCTCCATGCTATTACTTGACTTGCAATACTTCATCAACTTCAAATTGAATTCGAATGAGTTCTCAAATTTTTAACACTCCCCATTGATCTTAGATCTATGCTTCCATGATCATCCCAAATGGTAGCTCTACATTCCTTTTATGCACCCTACACCATTTAGTCAACGCACTTGCACCACTTGGTAGTTATATTATGAGCACTCTATTGACTTATTGACTCAATACCCTATGTTGGATGATAATCTACAAGATCACATGCTCACCATTAATCTATATCTAATAGGTTTCATGCTCATTGTATATATTTATTGCATGGTTAAATGCTCACCATTAGATCTATCTTGACTATTTGACCCTAGACTTCAACATAGTTAAACTTGATGGTCTTTGGTCCATCACAGTCTAATAGAAAAACTTTAAAGTTTTATATCTTGAATTAGAAAGCACTTCAAGACATCAAATATTTAGAGTAACTTCCTAACGCTATAGACATCCCCATGAAAATATTTGACCAATGCTAACTTTTTGATTACCTACACAAAATGCACAAATTTATTGTATCACTCATATCTTCATGATGTGTAGTGATGGTCTAGCTTCTTTTAAGCTATAATATGCATGTTCCTCTTTCCAAATCATCAATTTACACAACATAAATTTACCAAGACATCTATGGATGCCTCATAATTTATTATTTATCCTTACAAACTTGTACATGTGTTATATCTCTCCAAGCTATTAAATTAAACTTCTTTGTCATTAATGTCCTAGTACCATATGCTCTCTTTGACATCAATAATAGAGTAAGACATAAATTACCATACTCAACAATCTCCCCCTTTCTCATTGATGGAAAAACACCCTTAGAATGACTTCTTACTCATTTGAACTTCTTCATTTTGATCTTTCTTCCCCTTTGACATTAATGACAAAGGGTCTCTTCTTTAATATGCCAATAATCATTCCTCAACATTATGTATGCATTCAAATACTATTTAAAATTATCATAATACTAACATAATTTCAAGCATATGAATCAATTACTCCCCCTTTGGCATGCACCAATTTGAACTTGGAGTTCTTTGATCCTTAGACCTAATAAATTACTCATTGAGCTTAAAAGTCTTCCCCTAACATTATGTTCCATCTCATGTCATCTGCTCTAAAACCATACTATATAAGATTTTTGAAATTAAACATATAACACATGATCCCCCTCACTCTATGAATACCTTACATATTATTAAATTAAAGATAGCATACCTTTGTATTGATTTGGCATTTTGATGTTTACCTAGAGCACACACACTTGCTTCCATACATGAAACATGTCTCATAAGAATCATAGGTAGAGACAACCACTTTTCATATAGAGAATAAATATTCCAAAACTTAGGATACTACCATATCTCCATGCTCTTACTTGACTTTTAGTCCTTCCTCATCTTTAGATTGACTTTGAATGAGTTCTCAACCTTATTCTTTTCTTTTATTTGAGGATCCTACTTTATTTTTTTGTCCATCTGGGTAGATAAGGCTTGTTCCTTGATACTTGAACTTGTTCCCTATCTTTCAATGGAAAATAATGCACTTTTATCCTATTTTTAATTTACCTTCTTAGGCCTCCATTCACTATAACTCCTTATTCATGACATTATTGATAATTTTTGAAGTAGAATATTGATCACTCTTGTAGAACCTTGCTATGTGACCTCTCTCATGACATTTGAAACAAATGAGGTTTATCATATTTTACATACATTTGGATTGAGATATATGATGATTCCTTGGATTTTGATGAATTTTTTCATGTACTTGATCATTTGGTCTCTTAATGAAGATATTACAAAACTTTACAATATGACCAAACCCTTGACACTTGTAGTAAAAGATGCC
This sequence comes from Torreya grandis, assembly GCA_037957365.1. NCBI lineage: Eukaryota > Viridiplantae > Streptophyta > Pinopsida > Cupressales > Taxaceae > Torreya > Torreya grandis. The sequence goes on from JARHVA010002673.1 coordinate 2,376,233, forward strand.
ATTCTTTCCTTGTAAACCTATTGATTGTCTTGAGTGATGATGTTATTCATGCTTCCCATTATCTTGCTCATAATTGCATGAAAATTAATTCCTTGAGTATATTTTAAAATATTTTGACATATTGACCAAACTGATTATAAGAGTAACAATGACCATTATAATTTTCATACTTCATATCATTTGGTTGTTTGATCTGATTTATCTTCATTATATCAATACCTTCATTCCTTGATTGATGATTGATATCCAAAGCCTTTATTTTGTTATTCTTCATTTCAACAACTAGATCTATCACTAGCATGCTTTTAACTACTTAGAATATTTTCAATATCATTTGAACTCTTTTCATACTTCACAAATGACTTCACCTTACAAGATGTCTTGTTTAACCCAGATTTTAATGACTTAATTTCAATCACATACCTTAAGAACTCATATTATTTGGCCTTTAGGATTATATACATAGTTTCTAATTGACTATTGAGATGCATGAAAGTATCTTCATGTTCCTTGGTGTCATCATTCATTCTTGCTTCAAACACATTGAATTTTTCTTCATACTCCTTAATTTATGACATCATCTCTTTGTTTTTTTTCTTCTTAATCTTCATATCTTCAAGATCATTCATTGATTCATCCTTATATCAAAATCATCAACTATATTTTTATTCATAGCTTGATTTACTTCTTCATTAAGATTGAAAACTTGAGTTTCAAGTTTTTGTGTGATCTCATCATGATCCTTGACTTCATTACTTAGCCCTCCTTCAAAAACTCTAATTTTCTCCTCATAGGATTTGATCAAGGAATATTCTTTTCTATTCTTTTTTTTATCAGATTCATTTCTTTCATAGTATTTAGATATTTATCTTCAAGAGTGACTTTCTCATCTTCTTCCTTTGAGCTATCTCTACCTAAGAAATCTACATTTAAATAAAATTGACCTGCATCATCACTAAAAATCATGAACAATGTATCCTTGTCCTCATTATGAAAAGAATCATCACTTTTAGATGTGTTTACTTCTTTTGCAAATGAGTTACTATCTTCTTCATGGTAAAGACTCTTACTATATTTGTATGGTTCTTTCTTTCCATTTTTCTTACTGAATAACTTTCTATACTTGATAGGAACCTCAAATTTTTTGTGTTCATCCTCATGAGATTCCTTATAAAAAAATTTGAGTTCAAACTTATTTGGACATTTAGTTGTAAAATGACCAATTTTACCACATGAAAAACATTTTAAAGGATTTTTTCCTTTATACTTACCTGATCCTACATTCAATCTTCTTGTAATAATGGCTTCAAGTTTATCTTCATTAAGATAAAAATCTTCAACACTTGACTTGTTACTCTTATCTTTTGTCTCCTTCATCACCTTGAATTTTGATTCTTTCTTAGGAGGTCTATCCTCATCAACTCTCATCTCATAAGCAATAATGATGCCATGTAGTTCATCCATTTTCAATTGAGTGAGATCATGAATTTTTTCTATAGCAAATTTTTTTGAATCAAACTTGAATGTAAGATTCATCAATACCTTCTACACTATAGTAGCTTCATCAATCACCTCTCCAAGACCTATGATCATGTTTACTACCTCACCACCACTTAGAATATAAGATGCCATAGTATTTTCTTCTTTAAATTTGAGACATTCAAATTGGCTTCTAGCTAGTTTTACTTTTGAGTCTTCTTCATAAATAGTCTTTAATTTGTTCCAAATTTCCTTGATAGACTTGCAATGGATCACTTTGGTGAACTCAACATCAGATAGACCATAAATGATAACTTTCAAAGCTTTAGAATTATTCTCACTCAGATTCTTATTAGGAGTACTAGTTGGAGGAGTAATACATGTAGTATAACCATATATGATAGATTTTGAAGTATCAAACCCTAGAGACATGATGCATGTACTCATCCTTACACTCTAGAAAGAATAATTTTACCCATTGAACAATGGTGCTTATTTTTTTATAGAAACCCTACTTATGTTGACTTGCCATATTATACTTTAGATCACCTTCAAGTGTTTAAATTTGTAATGAGGGTCCTTTTCTGATACTAGTTATTAGAGTTACAATCACTAAGTGGGGGGTGAACCAATGATGAAAGATATTTCAAAATTCAAGTATAATCCTTTAAAACTCTTAATCAATGACCACAACCATTCATAAATCATACAAGATGTTCATAATAATGAATAAGAAAGATGATGGAAGATCACACACATAACACAAGATCTACATGGGAAACCCTCTTATAGAATAAAACCCACTCTCAAGCTTTAAAACACATGGATTAATTGTCCTATAAGATGATCACAAACATGAGAACTTTTAGTGAAGCATCCACTTCACAAGGAGAACCCACCCCTAAGTATGAACAAGCACCTACTTATTCTAGATGTTGAGCACCCACACAACACCTTATGAAGTCAACAACTCTAAAACTCTAATTGCATTATAATATGATTGGATAAATAATGTATAATACCTTTATTTCAACTCTTCACACACACTCAAACTTTCTCATACAATCAATGCATCCAAACACCCCTTTTAGATCAATCTAGGATTGATTTCTCATCCTTAATATTTTTTATACTTTAGTCCATCCACTGAGCACACTCCCCCTAATCTCTTTACTTCATCTCTATCTTCTTCTCTCTTTAAAATATCCACATACAAGTCTAGAAACCATTACCTTAGTCTTCACTCTTTATAGAATCTTCATGCATATCAACTTCTAGGTCAGCCATAATACTTGTTTTAACTGTTAAAACTTCTAATAGCTCAATACCATCCTTAAAAGTTGGCCATAGAATCTATGGGTCACACTTAAGTATTTACATATTTAAATTAGGCCTTAGTAGCCCTTGTATGTTTCATGGAGACATATTACCCCTTTAGCACTTCATCAATCAAAAAAATAACACAAGTTCACTTTAAAAAATATAGGTGTCAACTCTATATGACCTCTAAGACATCTTCAAATGAATACATCCCCTAAAACACTCTTCTAATAAAGCACAATTACTTAAATAATATTCTATACATAAGAATTAAAAAATAATCAAATTTAAACTACAATAAATGCATTTGTACAAATAGTCAAACCTCCAAACATTTTTTTTGGATAGCCCTTGAATGCCTATACAATTTTTATTTTTACTCCATTAGTAAATTTTGCCATATGCTCAAGATATAGATCAAAAACCCATCACTAGTTTTTTTTCACAAAATTGAATATATAAATTCTAATGGTCACTATGTAAATATAAAACATCTGACACTTTTCATCATCTCATGTCCCATATAATCTTTGAAAAAATATGCTCTATCGATCTCCTCACAATCTTATATTATTTAACTTTTTAACATGCCCCATTGATCATAGATCTTCACTTCTATGATCATGCCACTTGGTAGCTTTACATGCCTTCTTCACACCTTGCACCATTCAATCAATGCACTTATTCCACTTGGTAGTTTCACATGCAATCTAAGAACTATGTTGACTTAATGACTCAATATGCTTTTTTGATTCATAATCTACATGATCATGTGATCACTATTGATCTCTATTTGATAGGTTTCATGATCACCATAGATATTCATCACCTAATTAAATGTTCACCATTAGATCTATCTTGACTATTTGACCCCAAATTTCAACAAAATTAAACTTGATGGTTTATAGTCTATCATACTCTTCTAAATAAAGTTTGAAGGTTTATATCTTGAACTACAAAACACTTCAAGACTTTAAATCTTTAGAGTACCTTCCTAACACTATATACAACATCTCCATGAAAATATTTGATGAATGTTGAATTTATGATTACCTTCACAAAATGCACAAACTTTTTATATCACTTATAAATTCATGGCATGCAGTGATGTTCTAGCTTCACTTAAGTTATAATATGCATGTTCTTCTTTCCAAATGATCAAATGGCACACCAAAACTTTAGAAAGACATCTATGGATGACTAACAATTTCTTATTTGTCCTTATAAACTTGCACATGTACCATATTTCTCCAAGATATCAAACACAACTTCTTTGTCATTCATGTACTAGTACCACATGCTTTCTTTGACATCAATGAAAACCTAAGATATAAATGACCGTGTTCAATAGATTAAACATAAATTAGATAAACAACCATGGAAATAAATCACATTTAAAGAAACTAATGACCTTAGGGTCATCACAATATTATTTAGACTTCATAACTCAGGGAAAAAGGACTCAAATTCTTCTTTACAAATATCTAACTCAGAACTATTAGAATACTCCAAAACATAGTCATGAACAACTTGATCTTCAATACCTAAAGGAACAATTCCTATGATCATTGATACTTTTAAAATATCCTTTGAGATCTCTATACCAATCTTAGATATAAAAATAGTAAGGTCTAATGGCATATATTGATCTTGTAGACCAATATTTTGACCTCACTACACACAGTCAAACCAAAACTAGACAAGCCATTTTGGCTTCAATGTTTCAACCACTTTCACTAACTTCCAATCTTTCCAAAAGCATGATAACTACTTTCAAGTCAAAAAAAACAAAACCATATGCATTAGATACATCACATCAGAGCATATATCCTCAAGCTCATCACTATAACTTTCTTACCCAAAATTTCTAGTTTGTCTTAAAGTACAGTCATGGTGATAATGACCTTCAACACTTGTATGGCCATTTTTAAAGATGTCTTGATGTATAGGATAAAAATACAATCTCTCACTTTTCCTTATTCAATATCCACTCTTTATATGAAGGTTCATTGATTTATGTGACTATTCAATGGTTCATGAATATTCTAATTGTTTTAGGGATTTTATTACCTCTACCATGTTCTTTATGGTCTCATTATACCTCTCATTCCATAATAAAAACTCTTCATCACTCCTCTCTTATCCCTTGTAACTTCTTTCTTGTCAATAGACATTCCTAGTAGCCTTTTTCAAGGCCTTTTCCTTATATACAGTCTTGTATGGATGAAATACGTCTAACAATGCCTTCTCTTAGATCATTGTTAGACGTAATTAGGCCTTCACTAATCCTATTTACTCACAATTCCATATAACAATACATACACATATAGAATCACCTATAAATACTCAAAATATCTTAACCCACATGAATACCTATCAAATTACTAAATTTGATGAAATAACATGGGTAGAAACATCTTATACATGCATTTTACTTGTAAAACCTTAGTTCAGTGTTGTTAGCAACTGTATGAACTTGAGAGCAATCATTTTCTAGTTTAAAACTTCACAAGGGGTTTCAATATTTTGTGAAACTTGTTTTATGTATATAGAACCTATAAGAACTTTTCCCAATTATTAATTATTAAACATCACTCCTTTGGTAAACATTTTCATAATGTTCTTTACTCTACTGTATGCTCAGTCACATTTTGTAGGGTTTAAGAGAAAGATCTTGAAACTTAGAACTCCAATAATGGTTTTAAAACATTGTATAAGATTGAAAATGGTCTTGAAAAACTCCATTCACCTTTTGGAATCAATAAACACACCCTTCAACATCTCTATCACACCTTTTTATAATACTCTATATGTTGAATGCCTATGTAAGCATCATTATATAAGTCTATATTGTTCTATAGAAAAGTAACATGAAAATAAGCATATGAAAAACTAAAAAAATTAAAAAAACAATATCAAACTGACCAATTCATATTAAATATCATAAAATAAACATTATTAGATATTCCTTGTTGAATCATTTTAAGCACAATCTTTATTTATATGCAAACATAGGAATATAGAGTTTCAAACCTTCTTTTCTAAAACTTTAGAATCTTCATTCACTATTTATTGGGTCTTAAAACCTCTCCTTTATATATAAATTATGAAAAATGACTACCAAAAACAAAACTTACATGTTTTATATTTCTTATAACTATTTTAACTACTTCTTGGCCTTCCAATGGTCATTAACAAACACATTTGCATATTGACACAAGCACCAAGATAGATTGTCTATATTTATATTCATGGGATCAATTTATAGAAACATGGTATCTTATTTAAATCTCTCCCAATCATTTAACACCTTCATGACTCCTTTACATCCTCATACAACACCCATTCTAGGCTAAATTATTCAAAAATTCAAATTATGCAAAATGGTGAGAAAACATCAAATTTGAATTCTAATCTATCCTACACTCCTAAACCCTTGGAAAACTTTCAAAGTTGTATGTAAATAATATAAAAACCCTTAAAACATGATAAAAATGATTATTTACCTCTATTCACTTGATCAAATAAAAAATTGTTCAAACAATACAAAGACTTGTCATCCATATAGGATGTTCCTACATCATACTACTAGGGTATGAAAGAAAATTTCCATGAGAGTTTGTCAAATTTTTTTTACCTCCTTAACATATCTTTCTCATTTTTACTTCCAACTATGAAATAATACATCCTCTTGGGTTCCAAGGTCTATGAGTGACACATAGACCTCCTTGCACTTTGATCAATGCCACCTTGCTTTCTCTTTGGAGGTTATCTTATTACACATTGATCTCTAACATAATCATCTTCATCACCTAGTTGTTATCATTCAACCAAAAACACACAAGTCAATCAAAATAATCTCCTACTTATCTTCTTGGAAACTAGACTCTTATTTTTGCTTGCTTGGTTTTTCTATGCTTAGATTTGTTGCTTGTGGGAACACTGCTAGTTGTTTCCTCTTCTCTCCTATAACACTCTCAACCTCTATAGCCTAATTATTGTGCTCTTGTTGTTTTTCACTCTTCACCTAATAATTAACTTATCTTTCCATATTGAATTATCTCAGCATGCCCACCTTATCAACAAAGTGGACTAGATACTCCTTGATTTGTAAGAAAGACATGTGATAGGACAAAATTGCAAACAACACTACCAAATGTTTATTTTATAAAAAATAACATTTTTTGTCTAATTTTAATATCCCTTTATTTATTACTTTCAACACCTCAAAATTCCCTTCAATTGTTGCACTCTCTTATTCCATTGTCTTGGAAACTTGTACTACATTGTCTCCTTCTTGGCACTTTCCCTAAGATGATATAATCTTGTCAAAAATGATTGAATTATCTTCTTTGGAAAAGTACTCCTTCTCTCCAAACATCATTACACTACCTAGTGTTTCCTAAATGTTGTAATTATCTTCTTTGGTCAAGTACTCCTTCTCTCCAAACATCATGACACTACCTAGTATTTCCTTTCATGCTTGATTATCTTTCATTGAGTTTAATATGTGCTTACATCCATCCTTCTCAATGGTGTATGTGTTGGCTCTCCCATCATGAAAATATATCCTATCATAATACCATGGTCTCCCAAGAATGATGTGGAAAACATAAATGGGAATGACATCACACAAAATTATATCCTTATACCCACCTATCTGCAAGTCTACATAACATTGTTAATTCACTAGGACTTGGTGACTATTTTGAATCCAAGATACCTTATATGAACTTAGATTATTGCTTATTTCTAATCCTAGTTTAGACACCATCATGGAAGACACTAAATTATCTTTACTACCATTATACACTATAACTTTGAAGTACTTACCTTTGCTCTTGCACACAATCTTAAATAATGTTTTCCTTTGTGGTAGTTCTCTCTCCTCATTATTGGTTTCCAAAATAACTCTCTTCATCAACAAGCTCTCCCATATTTCAAGTTATTCCACATAGTTAGGTGATGAATCTACACTCTCCTCTTCTTGCTAAACCACTTAGTTTCTACTCTCACTCTAAGAGTTATCACTTTGAACATCTTTTGGATAGTCATGTGACTTGTGCCCTATAAATTTGTTGCACTTGAAGCACTTGAATACAAACCTTTGTTTTATGTACTTAAACTATTTGAACTAATACCCACCTCTTTGCTTTGACCTTGTAATTGATTCCTATTACCTAGTTGTCCTCTTCCTTCTTATTGGCCTCTACCTCTATAAATTACCCTACCTATTTTTAGTTGACTTTGCCTTCTTGAAAACTTATCTTCTGCCCTCAATTCATCTTAATAGTCCTCCTCAACTATGTTAGGTGTCAATATGTTGATCTCATCTTGAATGAAATACTTTAAGCCATTCATGTACCAAGCAACCTTCTTAACATCCTCTTACATGTGTCTTGATCAAATGGTAAACTTGTATAATTCCTTTATGTACTCATTCACTATCATATATTTCTACCTCAAGTCTTTCATCCTCCTAAACAAGTGGGTCTGATTGTCCTTAGGCATCAATTTGGCTTTCATCTTGGCCACCATTATATCCCATGATCTTATCTTATATTTTCCCCTTCTTATCTCTTCCTATATGCCATCCCACTACAAGGATGCATGACCCTTAAGAATTTTAGTTAAAAATTTAACTTCTTGGTCTCATTAACCTATTCATAATTTAATTACTTGTCCATAGCTATGAACCAATCAACCAATTCCTCCACATTAAGACTACCTTCATACATGGGAACCTCCATCTTAAGATTCGAAGTCACTCCAAGAACTGCTTGAATGAATCTCTATTCAAATATTCCTTCATATCTCTCTTATAATTATTATTCATGAGTAATCTCATCATCTCCCTCACTAACATGACCTCTATTCATATCTCTTCTCTAAGCCAACTCCATGGCTTACAACCTTGCCTACGAGTTCCTTACTTCTATTACCAATTCATCCACTACTTGAAACCTCCTTCAGGATACTAATTCCCCTAATAATATTCCTACCATGTGTCATTACTACCTTCATAATATCTCCTAATATATTATACTAAATGATGTAGAGGATAACAGTACAATCTCTCACTTTTCTTTATTTAATATCCAATCTTTATACAAAGGTTCATTGATTTATGTGAATATTCAATGGTTCATGAATAATATGATTATTTTATGATTTTATTACCTGTACCATTATTTTTATTGTCTCATTATACTCTTATTCAATTATCAAGACTCTTCATCACTCCTCTCTCATCCCTTGCAATTTCTTTCTTGTCAACAAACACTCCTAGTAGCCTTTTTTAAGGCCTTTTCTTTTTATATGGTCCTGTAAAGATGAATTTTGAGAATCCAAGTGTAATTATATAAACCCTATATCCTTTTACAATTCCATATGAAATTTCATAACCCAACTCCACTTTTAAGACACTTAACTAATCTCTCTTAGGTCACTGTTAGGCCTAATTAGGCCTTCACTAACCTTGTTTACTCATAGTGCCCTATTACTATACATACATATATATATAATCACATAAAAAATATAAAAATATATTAACCCACATTAATAACTATAAAATTACCAAATTTTAATAAATTTCATGGGTGGAAACATTCTATACATGCATTTTTCCTCCAAAACCTAGTTTAGGGTTGTCTATAACTGTATGAACCTGAGAACAATCCTTTTATGGTTTAAGACATCATAATGGGTTTAAATATTATATTAATTTTTTTAAATATATTTTAAAACTATAATAACATTTTACAATCATTATTTGTTCACCATCACGCCTTTGTTCAACATTTTCATGAAGTTCTTGACTCCATTGTATGTTCAATCACATTTTACAGGTTCAAGAGCAAGATATTGAAACTTATACCTTTAATAATGGTTTATAAACTATATATAAGATTTAAAAGGGTGTAAAAAAACTCCATTCACATTTTTTCATAACTAACCACACCCCTCAACATCTCTACCACATCTTTTTATAATAATCTATATGTTGAATGTCTATGCAGGCATCATTACATAGGTATATATTGTTATCTAGAAAAGTATCATGAAAAGAAGCATATGAAAAATTAAAACACATTCAAAAAAATTATATATAACTTATTAATTCATGTTAAATATAATAAAATTAACATTGTTAGATCTTCCTTCTTGAAGCATTCCAAGAACATTCTTTCTTTATATGCAAACATAAGAATACAGAGTTACATACCTTCTTTTCAAAAACTTTAGAATATTAAATAATTATTTACTGAGTATTTAAAACTCTAATTTATGGATAAATAATGAAAAATTAATACTAAAAATAGAAAATACATGTTTAATATCTCTTATAACTATTCTAACTACTTCTTGACCTTCCAATAATCACTAGCAAACACATTTGCATGTTGACACAAACATCAAGATAGATCATTCATAATTTTTTGAATGGGATTAATTCATATACACATGGTATATTATATAAATATCTCCCAATAATTGAACACCCTAATGACTCCTTGACATCCTCCTACAACACCCATTCTAAGCTAAATTATTCAAAAATTTAAATTATGTGAAATGGTGAGAAAACACCAATTTTAAATTATAGCCTATCCTAACACTCATAAATAATTTGAAAAAATTAAAAGTTTTATTTAAAAACTATAAACACCCTTCAAACATGATAAACATGCTTATTGACCTATATTCACTTAATCAAATAAAAATTTATTTAGACAACACAAAGGCTTGTCATCTATATAAGATGTTCTTGCATCACTTTTGATGCATGTAAATGATATTATGAGACCATTATAAAATTTTAAGATATAAATATAACATTTTAAAATAGAATATTGGTCTTGTAGACCAGTCTCATAACCGTATTTCTCATTGTCTGATCTAAAACAAACATGTCAACTTGTGAACAACTTTTTCACTAGAATCACTAACATCCAAAACATATAAAAAACATGAGAATGTTTTAAAAGTCATAAAAAACATCTCCATACACTTTTTTTCATAATTATTTCATGATAACACATCCCTAATCACCTTCTCATTATTGCTTAGATTTCCACTATTTCCACCATTAGACCTATTAGCAACTAGCTAACTTGGACGAATGATTTAACATTCTTGACGGTTTAATCTTGACCATAAACCTTAATTGATATGAATCATGAGTATAAATATTCATCATCCATCCATTTACATACTTTGACTTGGTCAAATTTGATTACTGCAATCATTCTCTAAGAAAATTGCACTTTCCTATAGGGTCTACTCACATACATGACAACTCAATCACACCTATAGGTTCTTGGGAGTGTTTGGTACAAATTAAAATAAATTTTATAGTAATTTGAGACCATTATGGGTTTTTTTGAACAAGATATTTCACATCAGGTCACTGTTAGGGTTTTAGAGAGGTTTAACATAGGTTTTGGTGTTAATGATTGTTCATAAGGGATTTCCCATTAAATACAAAACTAATGCCTATATTTATTATATATGAGACTCACCAATCTCTATTTAATATCTTATGTTCCCATGTAGAGGTCACACATGCCAATGAACACTTGAAAGTCCTTTTTGGGTTTGTATGCCTTCATTTTGTATACTCAAAAGACCTTAAAACCATATTTCATGCCTTTTTTTTCAAACTTTGACCTAAAACTTAATGTAAAAACTTGAAAAAACATACTTAACCTTTGAAAATGCTTACATGAGCTGAAACATATTGAAATATGATCATGACCCCTCATTATGCCACACTCTCTTTCTTTGCTCTCTAGACCTTGACTTACAAATTACATTATGCCTTGAAACTGATCTTCATGCCTCTTTCCATGTGCTCTCCACCTCACACACATAATAAATCAAAATCTCTCATTCTTAAACAATGGCATACATCCCTCATATTCCTTGATAATAGATCATGATACTTCATTAAGCCAGATAGGGTCTAGAAATGGTCTAGGTGTAGACTAGGTCTGAAGGTCCTACCACTATAGGCTCACCCTTAATCTCTCATGAGTGATATAATACATCATATACATGTTTATTAAATATCATAAAACCTCTTATGACTATTTACATCCATCTCACTAAGCCACCATGCCCAAACCTTCTCACTAGGACATTACATGCCATGACTAGGCCTCTCAAGCATTTAAAACCTAGCAACTAATCTTAAAACACTCTTTGATGTTTCTAAACATTTCTCACATGCCTTACATTATCCTTAAACAATTTCATAACTTTTTACATACCTTTTCATGCTCACCATACACATGCTCATGATATGACTATGTTTGTTATGACTAGGCTTCTCAAGACACCTTGTACTCAAGAACTAGTACTCAAACATGCTTACCTTAACGATACTATAAAATAATAACATTCATTAGAAAAAGCTCTCACACCAATTAAATAGCCTTGATAACAACCAATAGAGGAATAATCAGGTTGCCTTCAAATTCTTTCTCAATAAAAGAGACATTAAGTTGCCTTCAAATTATCTCTTGTCTCATGGATCCCTTGTCACATCAAGCACACAAGCTCATACCTCAAATACCACTCACCATGCATCTTCACTAGATTCACCTTGACATCAATGAAAACACTTCTCAACACTTTTTGTGTAATACTATGAGGTTAGACTATTTTAGACCAAGTTTTAACACAAATCTTTTTAGAGATATAGCTCCACTTTCAGACCAAGTTAGACCAAGTTTGAACCATTTGTCCTTTGGACATTATTTTTGAGATTTTATATAATTATAGGCCTATTTTCATGAAACATTCACCATTGATTTGAATATGTCTCATTATACTCATAGCAGAGCCATGTACAATCTAGGATATGATAATATGGTCACATAAGATGACTTTGTTCAAGACCCTTATGGTGATGATGTAGTTTGTGAGATACATCCTTATCCTCCTTACAATACTTAATCTAGTAAAAAAATCCAATATACATTATCCCACTATTTGGTCAACATGCTTCCATACACAGAGTAGGACTAAAGATAAACAATGTGGTACTTTTCTACCATACCCTCAATTATAGACCAAGTATAACAACAATCATACTATGTTATGATGTCATCAATATTATTTGTTTGATCCTCACTTTCTCAAAAACAATGAATAATTTTTAATAAACATTGAAGAGGTAGGGGCCATGTTTCTAGCAGACTTACCCCACAAAAGTTTTCCATGTCTAGTTAGAGTGACTTTGATTATACCTTATAACTAAACTAGTGAACATGCCTCTTATAGAAATCCTTAAGCACTCATGGCGATGTCATATTAGAGCCCAAATATAATTTTCAAATTAAATAGCCTCATGGAGGACCATTTCATACAAATGTAGATAGTATATCAAACCTATTTGAACTTAGTGTATAACTTTACTAACATGGCCATGTAAAATTCTCCACTCATTGAGCTAGCTCTTTCAATAGGAGTATTAATCAAATTGACAATCCAATATAATTTATGTATAGACCCATTCATACAAATCACTAAATTTGGATACATATTTAATGCCCTAGCTATAAAATAAGTGTCTAATAATTATATGTAGACAAATATGCCAAACACAATGGATGATATGCAAGTGTCATCCAATCTAGGCCAAAGTGGTTTAAATGCATCAACAACTAGTCCACAAAAAGTGTCTTTAGTAAACACCACAGTGGTTCTCAATATAATGGTCCTACATCACAAACTCAACAATCTACCTCTAATCCTCAACCCATTGCTTCATCAAGCATATAATCACAAAGATTAAGTAGTCAAATACAAATTAGTGCCTTGCCTCAACAAAATGTGATGAATGTTACTCCACCTCAATAGGTGATGACTAACATTCCAAAAAAATAGGAACAATCTAGTATACTAATGTAGTAGAGGCAAAAAATTTTACCACATTAATAGGGGGTAACCAATGTTCTACTTTGTTAGATAGTGGAATAATACCTCTAAATTTGTATACCAATATACCTTCACAATCACAAATATTGTCTAATTATTAATGTATGTCTATTGGTCAATGATAGATGTCTAAAACTTTACAATAATCTACTCCACAATAAGTGTTCAAGAAAATAATAGGTACCACTATCTAATGAGTACCACTTAGGCAACACATGCCTTTATTTCCAAATATACCACAAATCTAATGCCAGGGCCTTGGTTCACAAGTTCCCCTCATTCAGTTAGGTTTGACTAGTTAGCAACAAGTCCGTACTCAATTGCATCAATCACAGTACTTCACCCCAGGCCATATCCTTTCATCCTAGCCACAATTCCCTCAAAACTAGGCCTATATACTAAATCTAAACCTTAATATCACACCAAAACATGTGCAATTACAATAATCACATCCTAATCCATAGATGTATATTCTTGGTTGGTTCTCTAACCAAACCAACATTATACAACAAATAATGACTCGATTATACCTTGGTCAAAGTATCTATCCTTTGACCACCCATCCTCTACCTCAGGGCAATATTCCATCTAGTTTCTTAGCATAATAACTACAACAGATGAAGGATGTAATTCCTACCATCTAAGATAGGAAATAGACCAAGAATTTTAAGTTAGATAATGTTTGTTCCTACCCATTGAATATGGAGTATCTACAAATACCATTTCATCCAGGGTACAAACCTTTGAAGTTTGATAAATACAAGGGTAAAAGAGACCCCAAGGTCCATTTAACAAAATTATTTGTTTTTTACCAGCCAATAGATTAAAATGGCATATACCTCCTACTATTATTTCCTTGGAGTCTAGAAGGTCGGGCTTTGGAATGGTTTTAAAAATTTCCAAAGAACTTAGTATCTAATTTTGATGACCTTTTAGATAAATTTGTGAAACATTTCTCCTACAATATCAAACATGAGATTTCATTATTAGATTTGACTCAAGCCAAAAAAAAAGATGGAAATTTTTTTGAAAGTTATCTATAGAAATGGAGAACACTTTCTAGCTACTTCATCCATAGGTTATCAAATAAGAAATTAACTATTGTGTTCACCAAAAATTTGCATAGTGAGATATCCTACCAACTGGATATGCAATGTGTACACACTTTTAAAGAGATCATCGACAAAGGTTTAATAATTTAAAAAGACCTTATTAAAAAACATATTATCAATCACACCTCATCAAATCAAAATTAAAGAAATGGCAAAAAACATAAACAAAATGAAGTCCAAACATAAGCATCAACACCAGCCCAATCTAGTAATTATGAAAAATCCAAGTAATTCAATCATAACAATAATCTTTTTGGAAATAGAGTAACTAAATTACATCATGTCCAAATTTTGTAAATACCATTTACTCAACCAACACCATAAATGCAAACTAGTCCTCATCAATAACCCATTCAATAAACATAACCTTTGTAGTAACTTATACAAGATCAAAAAATGTATAAACCATTGCCTTTACAAAACCCTCTTCCAAAGAAAACTATACCTACTCATCTAGTCTTAAAAAACCTTTGAGAACCCATTTAAGTCATGTTTCACAAACTAGGTTCCATTAATATGATTAGTTGGCCAATTTTAAAACACTATCCTAAGGGCATTCCTTATCTAGACTAGTATTGAGAGAATGAATTCTATGAATACCATCATTTTCATGGACACAATATATGCAATTTTGTATAGATCAAACACCTTATTGAAAATATGTTAGAAAATAGGGAGATAACATTGGATAACAGATAATATATATCTAATCAGAACCTAGGTATCTACCAAAAACCTTTTTCATAACATAATAATAAAAATAATAGAAACAACAACAAAGGCCATAACATCAATAGTATCAATAAACAAGATAATAACAAAAATTTTATCAATAATAATGACAACTAAATGGTTATAACT
The DNA here is from genome assembly GCA_037957365.1 of Torreya grandis. Taxonomy (NCBI): domain Eukaryota; kingdom Viridiplantae; phylum Streptophyta; class Pinopsida; order Cupressales; family Taxaceae; genus Torreya; species Torreya grandis. The sequence continues at coordinate 2,391,949 of JARHVA010002673.1, forward strand.
AGTGATAGAACAATGTCAATACCTAATAGACTTACCAAAAAATTACACATGACTACAATAATTTTGTAGGTCATATTACGGGAGGTCATGTTTTCACCATCATAATTAATCTAAGCCTAGGTGGTAACCAAACATGACTATTACTAGATAACTCCAATCAACAAATTTATGCCAGTAATCCTTCCTTGACTTGGGACTACAAACATACATACCAATAAGTAGAGATTGCTAATTTTAGACATTATACTGATAACTCATCATTTCTCTATGACCACATACAAGTGCACCAATAATTGAGACTTATCTTATCTGATCTCCCTCCACCATCATTATTTAGTAATAATGGTCTTATATCTAATCTTGATTGTGCAATCATAACTCGATGATCAAAGATGAACATTCTTGGCCCAAAACCATCTACCACTAAACACATTCGACCCACTATTCTAGCTAGGAACAAGACATATACCATTTCAAAAGAAAAGATGTTCAACATAATAGAATAACTTTAGAATATGCCCACATAGATCTCCATTTTGGATTTGTTGTGTAGGTCTACTATCTGTGAACTAAGAATTTGACTCAAGAGAGGATGGTTAGTATCATGTTAGTTCCAAAATGAAAATAAAAGAAAAGAAAAACACTAACAAGCATAACATCTCTAGGCCTATCCACTAGAGGGAGATTAGTAACAAACATACATATGAAAACAATAACTAGAATTAAAAGGAAACCTTCCTTCACCTTCCTTGGATACTCAAAATAGCTTGTTGAAGTGGCATGCTCAGCTTGTGCTCATGAAGTCTGCATCAATGAAGTGTGGCTACCTCCATCTCTCCTTAGCACCATGTTTAGCTTTGGCTTGGATTGGCTTGGATCAATATTTGGGCATTCTAACTCTAAAATGTAATGATTTTGAATGCATTTGGGCATTATAATTTTGGCATAAAAGAGATTCAAAATTCAATAGGCAAGGCCTCCTATATATAGATTTTGTAAAATGGTCAGAATGGACCTGAATTGTCTATCTCAAGATGAAGATATGTGGTTAAGAATACATTCAATTTTTAAGGAAAAAATAAAAAAATACCCTCAAAAATATTTGGGATAGATAGGCAATAAAGAGGCATGTAGGGTCTTAACTAGGCATGGGATTTCTTAATCTTGGTATTTTATGTATTTATGGCCTAGGGATACCTTCCCAAGAAATTATCTCATTTTATAATGTATATATTCAATACTAATTTGTAAAAAACAAATATTTAAAAAGCTCCATGGAATTATCAATTAGGCTCATGATTTGAATTAATTAGCTTTAAATATGATTAGTCACTTTGGTGTAAACCTTGGCTCTTTGGTGTGCAAATTAATCAAATTGTTTAGAATGTCTTGTTATTAGCTCAAAATTTGACTGGATTGGAATTGGAAGTCAAATTTATATGCATTAGATCCATTATCCCATTTAGGATGTTGCCAACACAAAATAATAGAGGCATGTGTCTTATGTAAGAAATTTGATAAAAAAGAGCAATCTAGGGCACCCAAGTATGAAATTGGCATTTTGACTCGGAATGATCCGATAAAAGTTAGCTAGCCCATAAAATGAATTATCCCATTTAAGGATACTTTGGCAAAAATTGGTACTTAAATATGTCAGTTTCAAAGCTTTTCATGTGTTTTAGTTTTTTAGGCTACATTGTGTATTTTGGTGGAAATTGGTCAAAAGCCTGATTGATGGTCATTGGTGGCCAGATTTAAGTATCTATAGTTTGCCCCTATTTGGGAAGATATTGCAAATTATAGTCAAAGAAATGTATTCTCAAATAATAAGTAAAGTCATGTATGCCAAAAATAAGATGATGATTGATGAAAAAGATCTAAATGGTGTTTGGAAATCCTAGGGTGATGCCCCCTTGAGGGATTGGATTTCACATATATGGATAGATGATCCCTGAAAAAGAAGTAAGAAGAAAAAGGTGGAATTAACCCATGGGTTAGATTAATCCAAATGTGAAAATTCTTGCATGCATTCATTTAAAAGGGATACTAATTTACCCAAAGGTGGTTATAATAAAGAATAAATGTCAAAAATAATGATTTTCCCATAGATGATTATAATCACTAAGATGACTTGGATTGGATAAAGATGATGTGCCCTAGATAAGGATGATTAGAAAGCATAACTCAAGGATATAGCCTTAAATATAGATTAAAGATGAGTAGGTGAAAATGTAGATGCAATGGTCTAATGACTAAAGAATCCAAAAATAACTAGGCATATGAGGATGTGTTTGATGATGAAAGGGATGGATAGAAAATAAGTTTTGATAATTAAAAAATATTTAGTTAGACCTGTGAGTAAGGAGATACACATCCTTATTAGCAATAATACAACTAGAATGGTCAATGGGTTGATTCAATCAAGATGGGTGGAAGGATTTTGACAAGGTACCAAGGAGAAAATTCTATGGCTCCATTGTTTGTAGACCTTAAAGCTGATTTTGTTGTAGCATGTGGTGGTAGGCATCATGATAGAATACCATGAGGACTAGGCTGAAATATGTATAAGGACTAACTCTTGATTTAATAAACACTTGAAAATAATGCACCGATGATATAAACCACTATCATAATGTTGATGTATGAATATGGATAAACTCAAGAATAATGTGCTTGAGGAATCACCCAATGAATGCATATAGACTAAGTAAAGACAATAATGTTAAAAGCCAAAAACAAAGCAAGTAGATAGACAAACAAATAAACAAAAATAATAAAAATAAACAAACAACCTAAAATAAAAAAATAAATATAAATCTTGAAAACAAAATCAAAATAAAGCATCCTAATAATGATTTTACCCCAGTAGGGTGGATTGAGGATAACTGACTAGGCTTAGATAGGATAAATGTTTTTGGATTTTGAAATATTTGAATGTTTTTAGAATTTATAGGTATCTCAAATATTTATAGAATGATAAGATACCTACTCACAAAATAGAGAGAGAATTTGGCTTATGTTTCTCACAAAATGGTGAGAGTGTGGCTTAGGTTGCTTAGAAAATGGTGAGAGTATGGATTAGGTTGCTCGCAGAATGATGAGAGTGTGGCTTAGGTTGCTTAAAAAGTGGTGAGAACACATGAAAAGAGGGACTAGGGTGACCTCAACTTGAATTAATCATGATCTACTTAGTCCCAAAATGACCTCAATTCATAGTAATTCCATCCACATAAAAGGTGGGGAAAAACCAACTAGGTCCCAATAAGTTCTCAAATTTTGAAAATGGCCAATCGAATGAAAATAATAATGGTAAGGTGATGCATCAATACATGATAAACAAGTATTACCCATATTTTTCTCATAGGTGGTAATAACTAGGATAAAACAACATAGATCAATGATATTAATATGCCCATAGGTAGTTATAATTAGTAGCAAGACCAGTGAAACACTGATTTACCCATAGGTGGTTATAATCAGGCTCACATAAACCAACTTTGATATAGGATGGAAAATGAAAGATATCTTACCAGATAAACTATCACACTAATTTTATAGATTATCATTATAAAAATAGATTTTATTGGTTATTTAAACTTGATCATAATCCTCTCTCAAATTGTGTGGAAAGAACCAAGGTAACTAAGATCAAAACAGGATTAGGTAGGATGACTAGAATTAGGCTTTGGTCTAGATTGGAATGGAATGATAGGTTGACATGGTATTGCTTTAGGATAATGATGGTTTGATAAATTAGATAAAATGGTAAGAGCGATGCCCCTCTGTGGTAAGGTGATTGGTTGGCATATGTGATAATGGTAAAAAAAATTGATAACTTGATATGATATGGTACATGTTTGGCTCTGGCCTAGGTATGATAAATGATTATATTGTTCCTATTGATATGGATATGCATGTCCTAATCAAGAAATGATATAAAAATAATACATGATCATGCTATTCTATAGCCCACACCTCATCTAAATAGTTGCTTTGTCAATAACTACCTATAGATTTAGCTGTCAAGAATGTTTTTATGATCCTCATTAGTTGTTGATTATGATTCCTTCAAGCATCAAGATAAGGTATATTTATATCCTCTACAAAGGAAAGTGTGACCATAGATGGTGAATAAGGATAATTAATGGTTGATAGGTTTATTTTTGAAATGGAATGGTGGATGATAATGGAATGTGTAATGGTTGGCAAATAAATGAAGATTGGGACTTTCAGTCACACGTAATGTTGTTGATGTTGGATTCAACATAACTTTGGATGCAGCAGAGCTGAAGACTTGTTCTCTTGATATTACCACCATATTTTTTTGTTATTTTATCTTGATAGTACCTACCATATGATTAAATAGTAGATTGGAATCTATTTTGATTTGATCTTTGAAATTATGTTCATTAATCATTGAAGAACTTTTGTACTCAACTATTGGCACTTTGATGAGGTTTTCACTAATTAATGTGTCTTGATTGTCTTCTAGTGTCTCCAAGAAGGTTTCACTAATGAACATTGGGTTTTAATTTTTATTTTCTTGCAGTGCTTCCAAAAAAATTTCACTAGAAGATGTTGATTTTGAACTTTGATTTTTTCCTAGTACCTCTAAAAAAGTTTCACTAGGAGAGTATTCTTCTGCTACATGAATGTGGTCTTGGCCTCCTTTCTATTTTTCAACTTATATGTTACCATGGATGTATTTCAATAAAGTGTGATTCTATCAATCCTAATAAACACATATGGGATATAGAATGTCAATAATATGACTATTTTGGTTGATGGTAATGGCCTATGAAACAATAATGAAATGGGGAGAGGATACATAATCCTCATAGAATATACTAGGATAACTTATTTTGAAGCTAAATTACTTATCCTCAAAAATTGTAGAAGGATCAAAAATGTATTCAAACTAATCTTCTAGGCATGCATAACCAATATTGTAATAGTTTTGAATGTATTATCTTTCTAAATCTTATTATGACTCAAAGGACTCTAAATCTAATGTCAAGATTAATGTTGATTCTAATTTTGATGTTAAATCCAATGTTGGTCCAAGAATAGAACCTGACTCTAACTTTGATTCTTCATCTAATGGGTATTCTTTTATAATGATGTCTTTTTGGATGCTTGGTATTAGATAAGTGATGGCCTTTTATGGCATAATGGGATCCATAAGACCTAGTTTGTTAGAATGGGACCCCTCTAGGATGGAAAAAAGGTTAAGAGGCAACTCCTTAGAAATTGGCTTGTCAATAGGAGGCTCTTGAAAAATAAACATATGGTTAAGGTAATGATTTTATCAAAGGTGGTAATAATCATTAAGAAGTAACTCAACAAATAATGACTCATCAGAGTGAGACTTCTTGATAATAGGTATAGGATTGAAAGGTGATTTATCATAGGTTGACTTATCACAAGTGGTTGGTTCAATAAAAACATCTTGAATTGGTTGGTTATTTTGGCCTTGGTTTTTAATGAGTTGGAAAATACCAATTTTGATCATAGATTTTCCTCGAATGATTAGATCAGTTGAGGTTTAGATGGGCTTGGTACTAGCTAAGGAATTTTATATGGTTGGATAATGGTAGGTCATTGGGGAACATGATTTTTCACATGAGCCAAAAGACAAAGTCCTGAAATGGTAACAACAAGGTGGTGTGGAACTTGATTGCTCACACAAGCCAAAGGACTAAGTCCTGGAATGATGAAGTGACATTATAGAGCTTGATTGCTTTCAAAATCCAAAGAATAAGGTCATGAAAGGATAAGTTTGGGGCATTGTGGATTATGGTTGCTTGCACAAGCCAAAGGATAAGGTCTTGGTATAGAAATGGTGAGACATTGTGGTCTTGGAATAGAAATGGTATGATGTGGTGGAGCTTGATTACTTGCATAAGCCAAATCATCCAAGTCATCCTTAGAAACCATATCACCCCAGTCAAGGTTTTGAGTTGGATAGTAAGCTGGTCCTTGACTTTTTTCTCCATATGGAGTATTTTAGGGAGAATAATAAAACTCCTTAGAAAATATATCTCTATAAGGGTTTCTAGTTAGATTTTGTGTGGCCAATCTATCATAAGTTGGATTATATGTGACTCCACTATAAGTGTAGCTACACATATCCGTATAAATGATGAAATCTCTAAAATAATACGTCTAGAATTTTGCAAACTCTACAAAACTATGTCCAAAGGAAAAATAGTTCAAACTTGGTCTAACTTGGTCAAAAGGGTGGATATGTATCTCTAAACTGGTTTGAAAGGGGATTTGTATCTCAAAAATGGTTTGTGATAATATTTGGCATAAATTAGTCTAACATCAAATGTCATACACATAAAAGGTCAAGCATCTAAATAAAAACCGGCATGTCAAAGGTGTAGGTCAAAGTGTTCCAAACAAGGTCTAAACTAGGAAAGGGAAAAGATTTGCTAGGTATTTTATCCAAATGTGGAGTCAAAATCTAGGCTCAAATAGGTTGTTCTAGGGCTTTTGACCAAACAACATCAAAATATAGACTTGAAATAAATGCATGATGTGAATTTGATGTAATCTAACAAGTTTGGAAATAACTTTGACATAGACCTGGCACATGGAATCAAACATAAAAAATATCATTTGGCATTAGGCATAAGGCAAAAATATCTTGAAGAAAGGTTTTGTTCTCCTAAACAAAGGCACAAACAATGATAAGGATAGGCATTGAAAAAATAAGCCATCAATAGTTTTCAAATTTGGGTAATTGATTAAGTAAAGTTATGCAACCCAAAAGAAAAAGATCTATGTATCATCCCCATGAATTGAGGCCTAAATATAAATCAATCAATTTTTGAATCCAAAATTTGACAAGGTTAATTAAAAACTCAATGTTGAAAACTAGGTTTTAACCACACAAGCTAGACAAGATTGGACAACATGATGGTACATAAACAATGTCCAAATGGTATACATGACATGGTTTGAAAAAAATGGTTTTTTATACAATGATAAACAAGTATTGAAAAAAATTGAGAAGCATAACGACATTAGTATGCTCAAATGATGTGATAAATGTTATGTTTCAAAGACTCAAAGGCTCAAACCTTATAATGATGTGGGCAGCATAATGGTACCCATTTCAAACAAGTAACACAAACACAAACATGTTTAGCAAAAATTTCAAGGCACAAGTGTGGTGTAAAATGGCCAGCATAAATCCTCTTTAAATAAAAGAGTGGAATATAAAAAAATTGGTTTTGACATGGTTTATAAATAAACACATTAGGTTTAGTCTCAAAAAACCAAGCAAGAATGACCAAAATACACTAAGTATAATCATCTAAATCCTATCAAGGGTATGATAATATGGGGTTGACTAAAAATAATTGGTTTTTAATCATTCTAGATGGATCAATCACACAATGAATTTCATGTCACATTTCAAAATAAAAACTCTTAAATTGGATGTCCTCAGCACTTGGCTTGTTGTAAAAAGGTCTTTCTCTTTTTGTAACCATTATATCCATCACTTACTCAGTGTAGTGTGATGTCCAAATTATAGATACATCCCATGTGCAACTCCAATAATATAAGGTGGTTGAACCACTCAAACCTTCAATCCTAGTGGGAGTGGTTGAAGTCAGTGCTGGGAGATGAAACCCTAGGTCAAAGCTTCCATATAAAACTTGTGGGAGGTAATGAAGTCCCCCTCATAAGCGAAGATGCAATAAAATAAATGACTAACAGAAAGACTTTAAGGTTATTTCAAGATCACCCAAATTGTTACAAGTTTTTGTGGAGTGCTTTAGATGACATTATTTCTATACCTTGAACTAGGCATGTTTGTAATAAGAACGATGTTTTTTATTCCAAAATTTTCCTAAAGGGGATGGATGGAAGAACATACACACAATTTCCCTCTTTTTTCCAATCAAATTCTAAGTTTAAACAAATATTGAAGACAAAATTTGATAAGTGATTTCAATTTTAATTACCAAATAAAAGATTAGGTGGTGTTCTTTTGACCCCTTGGTCTTAAATTGTAACTTTAAAAGCACAATTTTTTAAAACATTTATCGAAGCATCTAAATTTTCCATTAAGAACCAAAACAAAGTTCCTAATACATTTTAAACTTTCAAAGAAGGTCTAAAAAACATGTATTAACAAATTTTAAGCTCGATCCTATAATGAAAATTTTAGTATGTCCTTTAGCTTTAAAGCTAATTTGAAAATGAGTGAAGTAACTTCTCAAAACAAGCTCTTTGTTTTAAAATCACTGTTACACATTCAATATCATTGTTTCTCTTCAAAATCATAATTACTAGACAATAATATCATTGTTATGGGTTAGGACATCAGAAAAACATAATATCACTATTTTCCTACAAAATCGCTATTACTAGATAGAAAACACAAAATCATTATTCTACTAACAAAATCATTGTTGTTGAATAAGAAATCACTACATAGGGTATACAATATAACTATTTTAAGACAAAATCATTGTTTTAGTGAAATCATTGCTCAGGTGAATGAAATCATTATTCTGATGAATGATATCACTATCTAGGGCTATGAAATTAATTTTTAGAAAACAATGATTTTGTTACAAAATCGCTACTATGACAATAATGATATTAAAACAAAGAGAAAAACTAACATTACCAAGAACAAAAACTCAATTATCAAAAAAATGGATTTTTAACTTAAAATTTCACTCTTTTGAATCCTTCACTCTAAGATTATGCATAAAATTGGTTAGTAAGTTTCATGGAAGATCCTTTGTGAGAAAATTTGTTGGGCTAGGGTCCCATCGGGCATGTTATTATGTGAACTAGGATTACAATAAGGAGAGATTAGTATTGTGTTAAAGAATAAAACAAATCCAAATAAAACACACTAATGCTAACACTTTAAACCTATCACAAAAGGGGATATTAGTTGACAAGACTATAATGAAAAGCACAACTAGAATATAAAATAAACCTTATTTTACCTTCTTTGGATACTCTAATTAGCTTGTTGAAGTGGCTTGCCTAGTTTGTGCTCATGAAGTTTACATCAATGAAGTGTGGCTACCTCTATCTCTCTTTGGCACCATGTTTGGATTTGGTTTGGCTCAAAAATTTGGCATTATAACACTAATTTCAATGGATTTTGGAATTATTTGTGCATCTAAGATTTAAAATTAAATAAACAAGGTCTCCTATTTATAGATTATACAAAATGGTCAGAATGAACTTGAACCATCCATCTCAAGATGAAGATGTGTGGCTAAGAATTCATTGAAATTTTTAGGCAAAAATCAATAAATTACTTCATAAATATTTGGGATAGAGATGAAATAAAGAGGCATTGGGGGTCTTAATGAGGCATGGGATGGCTTAATCTTGATATTTTATGCATTTATTGCCTAAGGATGCCTTCCTAAGAAATGATGTTATTTGATGATTTAGATATTCAATATTCATTCATAAAAAACAAATATTCAAAAATCTCCATGGAATTATCAATTAGGCTCATGATTTGAATTAATTAGCTTTAAGCATGATTAGTCCCTTTGGTGCAAACATGGCTCTTTGGTGCAAAAATTAATCAAATTGGTCAGAATGTCCTATTATTGGCTCAAAATTTGACTGGATTAGAATTGAAAGTTGATGTTAGATGTATTAGGTCTATTATCCTATTTAGGATGTTTCTAACACAAAATAACAAAGGCATGTATCTTTTGTAAGAAATTTGATATAAAATACCAATCTAGGGCACCCGGGCACCCAAGTGCAAAATTTGCATTTTGACTTGAAATGATCCAATCAAAGTTAACTAACCCATAAAATGCATTACCCTATTTAGGGATACTTTGGCTAAAATCAGCACTTGAATATATCATTTTCAAACCTTTTAATGTGTTTTAGTGTTTTTAGGCCAAATTGTGTATTTTGGTAGAAATTGGTTAAAACCTTGATTGATGGTAATTGGTGGCTAGATTTAGGTGTCTACACTATCCAAAAGAACATCTTAACAGAGTTGCTTGATCAATCCCAAGTTCTAAATGACATAAGCCCAAACAAATTCTAGCCTTAGGTTGGATATATAGCTTTAGGTTGGATATATAGCCTTAAGACAATAGTTGACCTTCGACCAAAGTGATATGTTGTCCCTTGGCCCTCTCCATAACAATCCATTATACATTGAATTTGTCATAATGTGGTACAAATTTAAATGTGTCCTCATAGATAATGGATCGAGCCCAAATATTATTTCTATAAAGCTCATCAAGCATCTCAGATACACAATAATAGATCTCCATCTAAAAATGATCACTGTTAAGGTCTATAATAATGAATAGTAGGAATCATAAGGCACCATTAGCTTGCCAATAATCATTGGGCCCTTGATCCATGATATGTTTTGCCATGTGTTAGACCTAGATTTATCATACAATTTAATCTTCAGTAGACATTAGATACATGATATTTGTGTAATCCTTTCAGCATTACACCAATGTCTCAAGTTCTCCCATTCAATTATGTGTTGAGCATGGTCATTGATTTTTAGTTATCATTGATGCCAAATAAAGCATCTCGTTCTAGTGAATGAATAATAAAGAAGTTATGATAGCTTAGAGAGATATGTCACATTTGTATGTCTATAAGGATAAATAAGAAGTTCTGAGGCATCCATAGATGTCTTAGTGAATTTATGGTGTGCCACTTGATCATTTAGACAGAGAAACATTCATCTTATATCTAAAAATAGTTAGAATATAACTACACATCATGCAGATATGATTAAACCAACAAGTTTGTGCATTTAATGCAAGTACTTATAAATTCAACTAAGGTTAAAGGTTTTCATGGAGATGTTGTCTATAGTTCCAAGAAGTTACCTTAAAGATTTGGACTCTTGAAGTGTTTTCTAGTTCAATTTATAAACCTTTAAATTTTCTCTTATAGACTATGATGGGCTAGAGACCATCAAGTTTAACTACATCGAAGTCTGAGGTCAACTAGTCAGTAAATCTAATGGTGCATGTTAAATCATATATTGTGATTCAATAGCCTATGTAAAGTCAATTTGTCAAAGAATTAATGTGTTTATGACATGTGTCTCAATCTCGTTGAGTTGATAGAAGACTAATGGATCATGGGTGTTTGTACAAATAGAGATCAATGGTGTGGGTCGAGTCAAAGAGTAAAATGTGTAGAAGGCATGTAGAGATGTCAAGGGGCATAATCATGAGAGATCAAATAAAAAATAAATGATGAGAATTACAAGATAAAGACTAGGTTACTTCCTAGGATAATAATAGTGTGTATTTGTTCAAAGTTTTTAGGAAGCACGAGATGAGGTCAAACCATCTGATGTTTAATCTTTGAACAGTGACCATTGGAATTTGAATATTCAAATTTCTAAGGAAAAACTAATGCTTAGTATTTGATCTATATCTTTTGATCCAAGATTAATTTCATGGTGATGTAAAAATAAAAGTTGTATAGGATTTCAAAATGCATCTACATAATCTAGTTATAAGGTTTGAATGCTTGTATACTCAATGTTATAGAGCTTCACAGTTGACTATTTATTCATTTATGGTGTTACTATGTATAAAATACTATTTAAGCAAATTGTGTTTTAGCAAAAGAGCACATTGGTGGGATTAATCATCTGAAGATGTCATAAGGGTCATATGGAGTGGAACCATGTATTTTAAAGTGATATTGTGTTCTTGTTTTTCTTTATGAAGTGTTAAATGGGTGAGTGGATCTTCATGAGACCTATAAGGGCTACTAAGGCCTAATTGAAGGGTGTAGCTACTTAATTATGACCCATGGATGTTATGGATGACTTTTGAGGATGGTACTGAGTTATATTAAATGTCTTAAGGGTTAAAGAAAGTATTATTTACAACCTAGAATTTTATATTCATGAAGACTCTATAACGAGTGGAGACCAAGGTAATGGTTTCTAGACTTGAGAGAGAAGAGTAGAACATATGTGATATTAAGTGAAGGAACATTTGAATTATAAGGTACAAGTCAGTGAGGACCATTAGAGATCAAAGAGGATTAATCATGTTTATATAATTAATTTGATGAATGTGAACATAAATGTCATTGGACTTAATAATCATAAAATAGGCATATTGAGTGAGTACGCCCTAGAGGCTGATTGACTGAGTGTACTTAGTGGATGGATTGAAGAGCTGAGCAAGTTTAGGAGTGTGTGCATGACCTAAAAGTCATATTGTTGATGTCATGACATAATTATTTTAGGTTTTCTAATTATGTATATACTTATAAGTGAAGAATGATGCAAAAGAGTGTTATGGATGCATTACTTGTGTGTGGAAGTTTGTGAGAGTGTAAAGGGAAAAGAGTGCAAGTAAGATAAGTCGATAAAATGAAAGGTGGAGATCAAATCAAGGTATTTGAGTGGTTTCTTGGTTTTTGATGGGGATGGCTCCTCTTTATGCGATGGATGTCTCACTAAATTAAGGGATGGGTGTTCCTTGATTAGTTAGTGCTGGTCTAAATTTGGATCTTGTTATGATAGCACTATAGTTTATTTTGTAGTTTCTAGTGGGGCTTATTCCCTAAGAGAGTTTCCCACGTAGATCTTATGTTATGTGTGTCATCTTGCTTATCTTTCTTGTTCATTACTATGTATGATGTGTATAATTCATGAATGATAAATGTTATTGGTTAAGGGTTTGAAAGGATCATAATTAAGGTTTGGATTATCTATCATCACTTATTAACCCCCCTCTTAGTGATTGTACCTATAACAAGTCACCATCCATTAAAATTTATAGACCTATGAACATTTTAAACATTTGGAGGTTGAGTATAAAATCTATAACTACCATTTTAGCTTTGATCTAGTTCCAAAAAAGGATAAATGCAAGGAAATACTTGTTGATTTTCTAGAAGATAATTGTATTGACCATAATAACCTTGATTCATCTTCCCATATACTACCTCTTGAAATGTCCAATCATTTTACCATCATGGATAACATCCCTAGAGAATATTTGACCCATTATACATTCCACATTACCAAGATTTCATATAATCCTAATTCCTATGGAAGACCTAAAGTTAAGTCACCTTATATGGAATGGTAACAAAAAATAAAAGGAAAGCTCCATGGTCTAGCTCCTATTATTTTCACACTAACCATTGGCCAAGAATAAGATTGACTGACCAATGATGAATCTTGGTTATACAATGACAAACTAGTTGATTGTTATAAAAATTATAAATACCCCATTCCTAACAAGATCATGGAGAACCAAGCCTATGAAGGAGGAGGGATTAGGCCAAATCAATAAGGATCACTTGAGCCAATATCTATAACTCAATATAAATGAACCTATGGTCTTAGATTTAAATCACCTAGGGGTGACCCCACATATCTTATTCATGTTTCAATGTCAATGACTAGTGATGATGAGGCCAACAAAAAATTAGAGTTTGATCATAGTATTTATGAAGACCTAACCAATACCAATATTTTTCACACTCATGCAATTTGTACTCTTACCTCAATTAACCGACATAATCTTATTCCTCTTTATCACTCTCAACTTATAGCCTAGGATTAACAAGAATCCATAGTGCCTATAGATGAGTTTGAGAATGATGAGCCCTTTTTCAATTTTATAGGCCAAAAAGATAATATTATGTTGGGAGACAAAAAACAAGGATTCTAAATCAAACTGGATCCTATAGCCTATTTTGGAGAATGGGTGAACACCCCTAGCCATAAACCATTAAATAACACATTGAGGTCCCAAAGTGAAAACCTATTTGAGGCATTATTGGACCAAGGTAAAAGTAAAGAGAAAGACCATTATTTTGGTAAAAACTTATTCAAGGAGCCATTAGATGGGGGTGTTCACCTTTCCCTAAACATAGATCAATATGCCACCAATGATGAATTTGATTTTGGGTCTGATTTCAATTTTAGACAACTACATGCCTTTGATCATATTATCCAAGAGTTTCCAATAGTATTTGTAACATGTCCATACCTACTATTGGGAGATTTTAATTTGTCTTATTTAGGATAACTTGAAGAGCCAGTCCAAAAAGATGACTTTTCCATTCTAGGTCAATTTAAAACTTTGCCAACCATTCTAGAAGATGGTTCAACTCTCCTTGTAGAAGACACTATAAAATTCAACATCAAGACCTCATACGACCTATAATGGATTAAATTAGGTGCGTACCTCACTAAGGAGGAACATGGCATCTTTACTTCCATTTTAAGTGAATTTTTTGACATATTACCTTATACCTATTCAAATATTCCAAGTTTGGACCCAAACTTGGTTGTACACCATCTTGTTGTACATCATAATGCTAGACCAGTGAAACAAAAATTGTGTAAGATGCATCCTCACATTGATGTATTAATAAATAAAGAGTTAAAAAAACTATAATAAACAAGATGTATTTGAAAGATTGACTATTTAGAGTGGATCTCGAATGTTGTCCCAGTTAACAAGAATACAAAAAGAATCAAAATCTACACTAATTTCATAGATATAGAAAAGGCCTTCTCCAAGGATGACTTTCCTCTACCAAACATTAACATGATAGTTGACTCCATAGTGGGGTATGAAATGCTTTCACTAATGGATGGATTCTCAAGATATAACCAGATTTGGATTTTACTAGAAGACCAAATAATATAACATTCACCACTCCATGGGGAATGTTTTGTTATCAATTTATGCCATTTAGTCTCAAGAATTTTGGTGACACTACCATGATATTCATATTTCATGATATTATGCATGAAATTTTTGAAGACTGTGTTAGTGACCTATTAGGAAAATCTAAGACTAGGGTTGATCATCCAGTTGCACTAAGAAAGATATTTGAGAGACTATGTGAATACAAGGTCAGAATCAATCCCAAGAAGTGTGTTTTTGGTTTTAGTTTATCTAAAATATTAAGTTTTATTGTGTCCCATCAAGGCATTGAAGTTGATCCTACCAAAATGCAAGCCATTGTAGATATACCACCACCTTCTAAGTTATAGTAACTCCAAATTTTGTAAGAAAATATCTAGTCTATCATATGCTTCATTTCTCAATTGGATAATAAATTTGATCCATTTACAAAATAACTAAATAAAGGTGTCATGTTTCATTAGAATGATTAAATCCAAAAATATTTCCAAAACCTCAAAGATTATCGTACTAATCCACCTACTTTGTTACCACCTATGCCATGAAAATCATTCTTACTATATCTATCTGCAACTGAGAAATCCCCATGGGAAATTCTAGTTTATCATAATGATAATGGAAAATAACATTTTGTGTACTATCTAATCCATGCACTAGTTACACATGAACAAAATTATATGCCAATTGAAAAATATTTTTTAGCTATGGTTTGTATAGCTCAAAAAATGTGACACTATATGCTCAATAACAAGACCATAGTTATCTCCAAAGTAGGTCCTATCAAGTACTTGCTACTGAAAATATCTTTAAAAGTCTATATGGCTAAATGGATCATCCTTCTAAGTGAGTTCTAGATATAATACATAAATAAAAAGGCTATCAGGGGATAAGAACTTGTAAATCAGCTTGTTGAATCACCCCTTGTAGATACCATGCCTCTAACTTTTCAATTTCTAGACTGGTTCATTATAACCATCATTGAAACATATTTTAAAGAACATCATTATAATATATATTTTAATGAACCATTCACATCACATTGATTAGGGGCATACCTATCATTTATTACACCATAAGGGTATACACACCAAGATTACATTACACACACATGTGTAACTCCCTGTGTTGAAACCCCCTAGGCCCATTTTAATAATAAAAATTAATCTCCCTAACCCATACTTTTACCCCTCACACATTTAGTTAATTTAAATTAATTAATTAAGTTAATTAAAAACTCCTATTACCACCTTACCTGGCCACCTCACCCTATGACTAATTCTCCTCTGATGAGTCACCTCAAGACCTCATTTCCTCATCCTAACTACCTAAGACTTATTCCCACTTTCAAACTAAATTCCTAAACAACTACTTCCTTCCTAATCTCCTATTTTTACCTTTTTATAATGGGTATCACACTTGTCACACACAAAAATAGAAAACAAGCCAAAAATAGAAATGTTTACCTATTCTAGGGCCATCAACATCTGTCAACCCATAATCAACATTGATCCCACCAATGTCGTTAATATAATCCAAAATCAAACCTCTATTTTACGTCAGTGTAAATTAATAAAATTGATTCTTACTCTTGTTTAATTTTTCAACACTCTATTTTTGACATTTAGGCTTATAATCACCCTGCATAAGTCAATCACCATTAGCAAATGAGCTCTTGAAGACCAACAATATCTACTTGTTCTCTCTATTTAGGTACTCAGGTTTAGACTCCAAAATAGAAACCATCAACCTAACACTTATCATTTATAAACCACCATAGCTAGGTATATAACTGATATTATAGGTTGTTTAAATATTTACTCTTCTATTTATTTATATCTACCATACACTACTTTATGCACTTCTAATTGTACCCCTATGAGGGAGTTACAAAGCTTCCTTGTTTGTTTCCCCTTACATGCATGCCAAACCTTTGACCAAACTTAATCATGCCATAAACTCCTTGTCCTAACTCTCTCAACCTCTATGACATGATCTAAACCATCTCCCAGACCCAAAAAACCTCTCTATAAAATCTTAAATAATTATTACCCCTACTGACATTGGCATCCTAACTAACATCAATCACCTCACTACTGATCTTGGTTACCTAACCAACATCGGTCATACACCTATCATTTTTGATGACTGTCAATTTCATAACCTCTTCAAAACCTTACCCAAACAACTTTTAAAACACCAATAAAGCATGTCACCTGCACCCTGTCACTCTCTGCTACCTATAGGTTGTTAAAATGGTAATTTTATCTCTCTTTTACTCTCTATTTATCTCTTATTTATTTATTTATTATTATTTTCCCCCTCAAAAGTGGATTTTCATCTCTAGGGAAGTTTCACACATCCTAGAACAAGCGTGTAGCTTGGCAGACCACTCATTTATCTGCTAACAAACATCTTGTGGTAGTGTTTTATTATATGTAGGTAATCATACCTAGCCAAGGAGGAGTGTTCAAAACATCTAGATACAACATGCAAACTAAATCTAGTTTCATTCTAATCACTTATCCCCATACTTCTCTCTATTTTCCTTTAAATTTAAAATAGACAAAATTTAGTGAAACATTTTTGGCATGCTCGATGGGACCTTGGAGTTTTCCTTGGGTTCATTTCTAGTTTTAAATATTCATGTAGCTAAATTATAGTGAAATTTAATTTCTTTCACTTCCTTATCTTTTCTCATAAAAATAGAAAAATCAATATTTTATTTCTCTATTTTAAAGGCAATAAAATTGAAATTGTCTTTATTTTCTCCTTGCCTCTAAAAAAAATTTGTCATTTTATTTTACAAACAAAATAAAATATATTCTCTTCTTCCTCGGGCATCCACATTAAGATAGTGAAATTCATATTCTATTCCTATTTCCTCTTTTTTTTCATTCCAATCTCAACATTTTAGATTTGGGTTTAAAACTTATTAAATTTCATAGTTTGCTTGTTACATATTAACTCACCTAGGTAATTACAAACATTTTGAATAAATCATAGCACACCTATGTTACACAACCAAATCACATTCACATAAACTAGCATCAAAACTCACCTAAGAAAAGGCCCATCATGATTTCATCACCTGGTAGATCACCTTACCTTACCCAACTATCCTATTTAGATTTCACCACCAAGGGGAGAACCCACTCCATTCTTTAGTGGAGTATAATCTCTAGATAGAGGGTATATTTTGGCTAAGTAGCCTAGCTCAGCTCCAAGTTCATGAAGTATGGAGAGCAAGCTCCTATAACAAGCCATGTACCTGGTCTAACATAGATTCCCTCTTGAACACCAAAACAAATCTAAAACTAGCTCTATATTGTGTTCTAATACCTTCGATAACCAAGTTCTCTTCTCACTATTTGATTAAGGCATAAGAAAACATGAGACTAAAATTAATCTCTAGCACTTAATAGTTGTTGGTTACATGTTCTTTTTTCTCCTTTTTCAATTGCCTTCTATATTTTTCAGTTGGTAAGGATGCTTTTATATTGATCCACAAAATCAATACTATTTCTAAAGCTTAGATTGTATAACCTATTATCTCATGTTTTTTGAGTGTCACTTCTCCTTACATAGGCCTTTTACATCCAATATTTTACCTATTTTTAACCTCTGATTTCTTTAAAACATCAAGTTTTCCATTTCCAAAATTTCATAGTGACCGACATCAGTTAGCATTATCAGTATCAATAGACTTTACCTACCAACATTGGTTGTTCCACCAACATCAGTGATCTTTTCCTACCAATATCAATCATCCCTACCAATGTCAAAAATTGTGTAGTTTTGTTTGCTCAAAACAACAAGCTAAAATATCCTATTTCACTACATTTAAACCTAGTTTTTCTTTACTCTATTTCAAATATAGAGTATTAAGACTATCTAAACCACCTCTTACATGGTATTGACATGAGCTCAAGCCAAAATTCTTGCCAATTACGTAACCTATAAACCACTTCCATCTTCCCCTCTTACTTTTGATTCTATCATGGATCATACTTTAGATACATAACATACTCCTAGTCCTAACCAAATCCCTATTAAGCCTAAAGTGGATCAAGATTTTGCTAAATTTCTTGATCATAATATGAAAACCCTTAAACATTACCTTGTTATGAGATAAACACATAATTTTGTGGGTGACCCAATCTATGGTATGCCAACCTCTTTCATGGAGACAACCTCAATTTCAGTTGCATCCACTATTTTTCCCATGGTCAACCAAACTACCACTTTGACAAGTAACCCAACTATAAATAATGACCAACATGTGGCATCTCCAACTGCCCAATCTCACCTAAACATTGGAGTAACTTCCTTACTTTCACAACCACAACTACCTCAACCAAGTCATACCCCATTCCATAATTTAGTGGTGCCTATTTTATCCACCCTCATGCCTATAATTACTTAAGTTGCAACTCACCCTTTGTCTAGTCTAACCATGCCAATAATTCAACCTATAGTAATAACAACCAACCAAGGCATAGTTTCCAACCCAATGGGACAAGTTCCTTTTCTTCCCACACCTCAGCCTATGACTCATCCTTATGTTGATCTGACATAACCTCAGAAAGCTATGTCATATGCTCCCTCTACTTCCTATCAGCTTCCCTATAACTTAGGAGGAATCTCCCAAACTAATCCCCCTCTAGACCTCATTAAGATGCTAATGGACAAGATGTCTAGTTTAGAGACATCCATTTCTAGTTCAAAGAATGTACTATCTTATTTAATGAACTAATCCATTCTTCAGTGCTTATTCACCCTTATCAAAACCAATGGGAACTCCCTAAATTTACTCATTTTTAGAGTAAAGAGGACCCATAATATCACTTTTGAGCATTTAGATGTGCTTATTATTTAATAGGACATGATGATGCATTACTACTTCATCCTTTCCCTATGTCTCTTTCAGGTTCTGCCTTGGATTGGTATAGCTCTATACCTCAACACTCTCTCTTCTCATTTACCCAAGTTGCATAGATATTCCTAGACCATTTCTCTATTAAAATTTCTAAGAAGGTTTCCATAACAGACCTTTATTCTATCAGACAATATGATGATGAGTCTATTGTTGATTTTTTTGCTCACTGGAGAAGCTTGATCAATCAACTCTCCTTCTCTTTTCTTCAACCAGAGATTATTGAGATTTTCTCAATGGAATGTGCTAAGCACATCTCATCCACACTTCAGGTACAAACTTTCCACACATTTGATGAAGATTTTACCATGGCAAAAAAGGTTGAGGTTCATGCTATTGATGAAGGTAAAGTCAGGTTGTGTAGTAATAATCTCAATACTAAGACAAATGACTCCTCCTCTAAAACTTCTCCCTCTAACTAAAAGGCTAAAGGGTCTACTAACATGGTGGTCACTAAGTCAACCTCTTCCATAAACCAATCAAATACTTCCACTTCTCAAAATCTGACCAGGCAATTTTAACAATGGTATGAACAAAGACAATATACTCCCTTTGGGGAATCATATACATTCATTTTGGAGAAGCTATTGTAGCAAGGTGGTAGAACCCTTCCTTAGATTAAACCTCCTATATAGTTTGATCCTTCTCATCCTATCCCAACCTAGTACAAGGAAGATGATTTTTGTGGTCACCATTGAGTTAAAGGTCACAACTCTAATAATTATAAGATGCTCAAGAATATTATTCAAGATATTTTTGAGGGAGGTGAGCTTATCTTGGACAATCCTAACACACCTCCCATTCAAAGTATGGATGTGTTCAAATACCATTTTCCTAACCATTCACCAAACCATAATATTTTCCAATCCACAACTAACTTAGGAGATCATAATATCCATACAATTAATATGGTCTTTCCTTTATCTTTAGTTCAACTGACCTCTCAATAGGAGACATATATTTCATCTACTCCTACCACACATTCAGTGTCACCTATTTTTCCCATTTTTCCTCCTCAAGTAGAAGAGCCTATTTCACCCATTCCACCCCCTCAAGAGGAAGAGCCTCTTTTTCCACTCTTTTTTACACTTGAGGAGCTCTTAATCCTAGTTTTGTTTACACCAATATTACCTATCCTCTTACCTCTTAGAGACACACTCTACTAGTTCCTCAACCACATGTTGAAGGGAACATCATTCCTGCATTATACCATTTTGAGGAACCTTCTTCCCCTACCACTCCTTCACCTATAGATAGTGATACCCAACCTAATTCACCTTTATACCTAGAAGAGTCCATTTCATTTAATTTTATAATAAATGAGAGACCTATTGTGCCTATTCCAATTGCACCACCCTTACCCCTTCTTTTACCTATAAGAGATCATACTTTACCCATGCCTTACCCACATGTTGAGGGAGCCATAATACCTATGCTTTACCCTCTTGAGGAACCTACTTCACCTACCTCCCCTTCACCCATGGTAGATCAAATATCTTCACCTATCTCAATCAAAGAAGACCCCATTGTGGTTATTTCTCATATTTGACCTGAAGTAGCAAAAACTAACAATTTCCTCTTTCGCAAACATCACTAATTTCTAAAGATGCAACTGTAAGGCCTATGTCAACATTTTCAAAACCCTTCTCACATTTGGTAAAAAGTATATAATTTCTTGATTCCATGAAACTTTACCATGTGGCATTTTGGGACTAGATTAAAAGTCCATATCTAGCATAATGAATGTCAACCTTTACCACCAATCCTCTTACTGTACTTTACCCTAAGGTCTTTGACAAAGCTAGAGTTTCTTCACCAAAAGCATCAAAATTTTAGCCATCTATGTCAAAACCCTCATAGAAATCTATTACATTAAATAAGATTAGGCCTTTAGGTGTACACCCTATTTCTAATTTAATTCATCCAAAGGTGAAATTAGATTTGACTCTTCAACCACAAATTAGAGTTTCTCACCCTAAAACATAGAATAATGTTGAACCTTCTAGACCTCAACAATCCCTTCTTTAACCCTAAAATTTACCATCCATTTTGGGGCCACATCCTTCTACTTTAGTTGGAATATCATCTAACCAAGCCAAACAAAAGGTTAAGCTACCCCCACTCCTACCTTTGCCATCTGCTAGACCTCTCACATTCAACACTAAAAAAGTGATAGAAAAACACATAACTTCACCATATCTAAACAAAACACCATGTAAAATTACCTTTATAACATCAAAATAGAAGAAGGTGTCCACTCTTATTAGTACAAAAAGCATGAGCCCACTTATGGGCTCCCAAAGCATTTTCTTATGTCAGTTATTGTGAGCTTTGATAATAAATCTTCCTACCATTAAGCCTTATAGTCCTCTTAGAATTAAGCCATCTTGGTTTTATGATACACAAGTTTTTTTATATCATCATTCACCTAGACATGATACTTAGAATTGTAAAGCCCTCATAGTGGTCATTCATCAACACTTTAATGTTGACACCCTTTTCGATGACACTCCTGTTAACCTTCCTATTATTACACCTTTGGTATCTATAATACCTCCTACTATTCCACCAAAACTCAAACCCAAATATGTTGTTATAGCCCCTTTACCACCTTATTTTCCAACTTTTCAAATCAACATAGTTAATGTCTCCACATGATCACAAAACTAAAAGTATAAATCTAAGGAAAAGGTCACTACACCTTGGACCCATCTCGTCACCAAAGACGCTCCCCCTACTAATCCTAAGATTTCCATCTTGGGTGTTCCTATGTCAACATATTTAGATGTTATTCAAATATTAATGGTAAAAAAACTTCACCAAAATCTTGTGAAGCTGTATTGTATGATTTAATCTAAAGCTCAGAACAACATCATCAAGATTTGACTAGTGCTTTGCAAAAAATTGAGGTACAATCAGATGATCCCCAACCTCTTATAGATTTGTTTGGATCTATTAATTTGGTCTTCTTGATTTCTTTTAGTAATTCAAAAATTCCACTTCAACATCCCAAAGATCAAGATTCTACCCTTTTCATTACTAGATATATTGATCAAAATCATATCAAGAGAGTTATGATCGATGGGGGAGCTAGTATCAATATTATTTCTACCCATGCCTACAAATAACTAGCCCTTCTCAACAATTTCATGTCTCAAACTAATGTGGTACTCCATTCTTTTAATGACACTATAGCTACTATGATGGGCACTATTGTCTTACATATTCATGTAGGTCCCTACACAATTCTTGAGCTCTTCTATGTTATGGAAGGAGAGTTTTAATATAACATACTACTTAGACAAACTTGGATATGTGATATGGTGTGTGTGCCCTTGACTTTACATTTTTGTGTCAAGTTTGAGCATGATGGATAAGTACATGTTATACATGATGACCCACCTCTATTTAAAACATGTAATATGACCTATAGTCCCAATAATGTTCTCATCCCATTGAAAAAATCATCTTCCTTTCATGATGCTTCTAAAGCTTCAAAAAGTTCCACTCCTATAGTTACACAGATACTGGCAACACAAATTTCTAAAAAAGATCCCATGGAGGAGACCTTTCAGCATTTATCACTTGGTGAATATCATTTGTTGACACTTGACATGTTATATAATCCATAATAATATGGAAGTCTTCACATGCACCCAAAATTATGAGCCTCGTATTGGGATGGTCATCCCTTATAGCCCCAATAATCTTCAAACCAATTTCACATATGGGGGAATTGATCAAAATCCTACTATTAGCAACCCATCTTCTTCACCATAACCATTCACTTATGACTTCTCTTTCCTGAGTAACCCTAAATTTTCTCACACTTACCTATATAGGTGTGCCTAGAAATTATTTAGTTTGGGTCATTACGAACAAGGTGTCCACATGCCTATTGAATATCCTACTAGAAACACTATTGAAAATGCCAAACAAAGGCATGGGGTGGGATATATGATGAGCCAAATAAACTCCATAAAAAATCTTATGAACCAGTTGTTGAAGAACTAGTCTCTCCTTCTCCACCATCACCCATAGAATCAAAGGTATCTGTACCTCCTATTTTTTTTCAATAAATGCCATCCATTTGGGGTCTCTCACCTATTATAAGGGCAAGGAAATAATGTCCCCTCCTCTCATTCATCCTAAAATAATTGATGAATATTATCCCACTATTAACACTATCCAATGTCAAGATGATGATGCAATTCTCACTTGCATGGGTGTAGATGATTCTTATATCCAATGATCACTCCCATATGAAAGCTATGTTAAATGAATCAACCATTGACATCAACCTACCCTCTCATGATAGCCATCACATCCTCAAGATTGGCCAATCTTTAGATTCCTCTGACCAATCTACTTATGCCACATTTCTTAATGACCATAATAAAGCCTTCACTTGGTCTTATAATGACATGCCTAGTATTGACCCCTCTATCGTCACCCATAACATTGTCACCAATCAAGATGCTAAACCTATTAAGTATAAACTTTGCAAAATGTATCCTCGTATCACTCTCCTTGTCAAAGAGGAGCTCTAATGCCTCCTCTCTGTTAACTTTATCCAACCCATCAACTACCCAAAAATGGACTTATAATATTGTTCCTATCATTGAATCGATTAAAGGAATCTATATTTGCATTGATTATCATGATTTAAACCTTGCTTATCTAAAAAATGATTTCCCATTGCCTAGTATCAACCAACTTATTGATCTAACAACTGGCCATGAGATGTTATCACCTATGGATGGAATCTCTAGATATAATCAAATCCTAGTTGCTCTTAAGGATCAACACAAGACCCCCTTTATTACCCTATGGGGAACTTTATTTTATCAAGTCATGCCTTTTGGCCTAAAAAATGCTGGTGCAACTTACCAACGTGCCATGACCTACATTTTCCATGATGTTCTACATAAAATTATGGAAGATTACATTTTAGACTTACTTAGTAAGTCTAAACTACGTAATAAAACTTGATAATTCTCAAAACCGTATTTACTCATCTCTTTTAATATAACATTTGACTAAACCTAAAGAAATGTGTCTTTGGTGTTCTTTTTAGTAAACTATTAGGTTTTATCATTTCTCTCCATAGTATCAAGGTTGATCCTACTAAGGTTAGATTAATCTTGGAGATGCCTCCACCTACTAATATCAAACAACTCCATAGTATAAAAGACAAATTTCAGTCAATTCAATGCTTCATTTCCTAGCTGCTAGATCATTGCCAACCCTTTCATCATCTCCTCAAAAAGGATATTTCCTTCTAATGGAATACAAACTACCAGGTAGTCTTTGACACACTTTAACAATACCCCCTTTCCCTAACAATACTACATCTAACATTACATCAATTGTCAACAACACACTAACCTCCATCATATTCCCAATCATGCATTATAAGTTGCCAAAGACTTTTGGCCCTTCTCCCAATTAGGATTATATCTAATCATAGAGGTTATCCCTCATTCATCACTTTATCATTACTACCACTGAATAATTCACCAATTAGTTCGAAGCTGTCCCTCTCATTTCCACAAAAGTTAAAAAAATTATTGATTTCATTAACCATCATATCATCTATCATTTTAGTGTATCTCAAAAGATTATAATAGATAATGGAAAGTCTTTCAAAAACAAGACTATTCAAAGTCTTTATGATGCATTTGGAATCAAATTAAGATTCTCATCACCATACTATCCCCAAGCTAATGGATAGGTAAAAGCTTATAATAAAACTTTGATCAAGATTCTCATGAAAGTAGTCAATGATATGGGCAAGGATTGGCATACATACATTCCCTTTTCTTTATGGGATTACAACACTAGCATTCAAACCCCTACAAGTGTTACACCTTTTTCATTGGTATATGGGATGGAGGTTATTTTACCTCTTGAGGTCCAGATTCCTTCTCTTCACATTTCTCTACATGATATACTTACTAATGATGCCTTTCACTAAGAATGTTTGGCCCAACTTGAATTGCTCGATGAATGACATCTCATAGCCCTTAACCATCTCCAAATCTATGAAGAGTGTATTAAATGTGCTTATAATAAAAACCTCAAAGAGTGAGATTTTAATATAGGAGATATTGTCTTGAAAGAAAATCAGCATGTGATGAACATGGATAAAATAAAATGGGGTAAATTTGCTCCTAATTAGATTGGACCTTATATCATAACTCATAAGTATGGCTCAAGAACTTATCATTTATCTTCTCTCAAAGGAAGACTAGAATGAGAGCCTTTAAATGCCTTATACCTATGACCATTCTTTTGTTAAAAATTCATGTTTAACTTGAGCTCATCCCTTGAGCATCCCCATTACATTAATTTCCCTTCCTCTTCACCCTTACTCTAATACACTTAGATAAATTACACTATGGTGTGGTTTTATCCTCATAGTGGAAAACTCCTAAGCCTCTATAGTCTTGTCCATGACTAAAAGTAAACAAAAATAAAAAATGGGATATTTTTAAAAAGTTCTAAAATCTCAGGTTATGTTTTTTAACGTAAATTGTTCCCTTGAAGGATAACTACATAACTTCCCTCTGTTATTATAATTAGACTACTCCCTTGAAGGACAACTATTTAAAATTAAAAAAAATGCTTAGACCACTCCCTTGAAGGATGTCTAAGACAAGATTTGTTCTCAAAGGGAAAAAAATGTAAAAGGCTCTCCATCTTTTTGCACAACCTTAACCTATACAAAATCCCATTGTAAGCTTCCTACATCGATTAACATATTAAAAAAATTTAAGCCATGGATTTGCCTATATTAACTCTCAAGTTATCCACAAAAGAGACATTTCATTTCTACTTAGTAGGTTATGCCATCTAAACATTTCCTCTCATTCTCCCTTTTTTCCCGTCATACTCTTTCAAAGGACTATGAAGTTCACTTAACATGAGGTAAACATGATGTTTCTATAACAAACACAATGGTTCAAAGATATAAGGCATGAAAGACACTCATTTTCCTAAGCCTATTTATGTTCTAAATTATGATCTTTGCTAATGCACAAGCATTTTGCCTTTTTATTTTTCTATCCACATCATATGTTGATTCTCTATTTAAAATACATAAATAATGTCATACTAACATTAATTTGACATAAAAATCAACCTAAAATAACCCATTTATTTTACGCACACACCATCACAAATATGTAAAAATGTTGAAATAATTTAACCCACTCAATCTACTCATTTTAAGCATACACTATCACAAATATGGAAAATTGCTAAGATGCAGATAACGAATCAACTATGCATATACCATCACATAAATGGGAAGGCTAGTCTAACATGAAATAACATGATCAACATTAACATCTAAACTAACATAAAAATAATTGAACATCATCCATATCAACATCATAAACATAAGCAACACATCTCAAATAGACACATGGTAATAAATGAAAATCTCATGTATAAATATGTGATCAAATACATGTTTATCATATAAATCATCAAAATATCATAAATCTCTCTCAAAATGTACATCTCACATCTTTAACTCATAGGCTAGTATACATATAACATATATAAATACAAAAATGGAAAAAACTAAAACTTAGGTTCCTCAAGGCTCTCCCTAAGGTCATGAGGATGCGGTATCATCACCACTCTCTATCTATCTATGTTAATGTGAACTAGAAACTATCACATGTGACATCGACCTCTCCTACTCTCTATACTATAAATATCAGTGTATCTATGGGAACTCTCTAATTATCCTCTCATAGTAAGAAATCTCATCTAGGGTAGTCTAATACCTCACCATTGATATAGTCTATGGAGGACCCATAGCACCTAAAGATGGCCCAACTAGTACTAGTCCCTGTGGTGGTGGAGGAGGAGTGGCTTGGCCTACTGCTAGCCTCATAATATCTCTCTATCATCACTATAGTCACCTAACCCTTTTAAAGTCATCTATCCCTATAGTGCTACAACTTGATCCTATAAAACCACAATTTGACCCTATAACATCACTACCTACCTATGTAAGGCTAAAACCTCTACCCAAGCTATTTCTCAAGCTTGCACTATTGCATCTTGAGCCTGTACTACTATATCTCATGCCTATAGTGCTACATCTCTCTCCCTAACTATCCCCTATAAGTCTGCTAGTGGCCTCCTAACCTCCACCACTAGATGTGACCCTACCCACCAAGCTATGTAGGTTGTTTTACACCATGGGTCCCCAACACCTAGCCTTATTGGTAACTCCTCAAAATCCAACCCATTGGTCTCTTTGGGCAATGGAAATGGTGTCTCTATGTCATCCCTCCTTATCAAGGGAAGGTAGGCATAATATCCTATAATAGCCCAAACTATCTTTTGACATGTGCCACAAGTACCATTTCTAGCTCATCATCCCATCTCCCTTTGACCTATAATGCACTCAAAAACCCAATAAACTCTACCTAACCTCTAAAGATTAGATATGTCATATATGGTCTCCACATGATATCTATAGGGATCAAGCCCTTGATCATGTGCCTATAATAGGTGATGTCTTACACAATGCCATCCACTTGGTTCTATTCCATCTCATCTCTCTACCATCTAAATCTAACCCTGAAGATAGCCAAAATAGCGGTAGGTAACCCTAGTGGTCATGCCACCATGATGTGCTCATATGCCCAATAGTGCAAAATATGGCTAACACATAAATTATATCACTGATGTAGCCTCAAACCCCATAACTCTCTATATAACTATGCCAAAAATACTAGACCCCAAGCAAAAATAGTCCACTAATCTATCACATATGTAAGTACACTAGTCAAAGAAATTAAAAATATCCCTTTATCTGTATCAAGTAGGGCATATACCATAATCATGATCATCATCAGGATGTTAAGATGATGTTGCTCCTCATCAGCCATGTAGAGTGGCTCATATGTAAATCTCATAGAGTGGTAGGTCACCTCACTAACATGCTCCCCATATAAAATTGACCATATGTTTATCATGCTCCTCTCTTGAGCATGAAAAAAGCTCCTCACCCTAGAGTGGTAGTTGCAAAATCCTATAGACATCCTCCTATGTAACTATCATCTCTCCAATCAATAGATAGAAGGTATTGGTGGTATGATCCCACTTCTCAATTAGCATGATCATCAACAACACATCCCATGTAACTTGATAGTATCATCACACTCCTCTCAAACCATTGGACACCATATGATTGCATTCATCAAGAGTAACAGCTCTCCTCATCCATGTCAATAACCATAGTAGATGGTCTCATAGTGTTATTTCCATCCTCACCTAGATCCATACATAAATGAATCAAGTCAAATCCATTTTACTCTACTCCATCACCACCTTTTTTCCCTTCTCATTAGGAGAACTACATTGGTCTAAGGCCCTAAACTAGGCTATGTAGGTAGCACTCAATTGACATGGGGTCTTCTAAGGTTAGCTAAACCATAAACCCACCTTCCTAATTACCCTAGGCTTCACTACCTCTATTTCTCTCTCTCTACCCTAGGCCTACCTATCTATTCAAACTCTAGGCCTCAATACCTATATTCTTGACTCTTAATGCTATAACCTAGCTTTCAAAATAAACCTAGACCTCTCAACTATCTTTTTAGCTTTTTTCCTATAACCACCATTTTAGATCTTTTCCCTAAGTTTTGGGAGAACTACATTGGCTTGAGTCCCTAAACCAAGCTATGTAGGCAACACTCAGATGACACAGGGTCTTTTGAGGCTAGCACATCCATTAGGCTAGTTGACTACTCCCACTAGAGATCACAAACTCACCCTTTCTCTTGTTTGTTACTTTTTAATAGTAATTAACATTGACATCAATGTTGATGTTAGTGTTTTATCAGCCTATGTATCAGCTGATGTTGGTAGCACACTACTAACCTTAGTATTGGGTTAGCCAACATTGATTTACCTTTGTGTCATGTTAGTCAATGTCAATTGACAATCAGCTGATGTCGGTTGATCTCACTAATTTTGGTGACTACTTCAGCCCGAAGGCCAAATAAACCAAACCCAACCTACCCATTTCCCCTAAAAAGACTACCCCTAACTTAACCTAATGTATCCTACACCTACCATAACATATTTTCTACCCCCCAATCCTATTTTCTAAATATTCACCTCTTATTTAAACTAAAAAATGAAAATAAAAAATCAAAGTATTTTGGGCTTTTACCTCATCTCACTATCTCCTCCTCACTGGCACTATTGGCACGTGTGGTCCTACACCTCCTGCTAGATCCCCTCCTTGCACTACCATCTCAAATCACTCTCAACACTCTATTTCTTCTCTCCAATTAGTAAGTTGTAAATGAGTTTGGTCAACTATTAATGTTGGTAATCTTGACCTAACTTGTCGATGTTAGTGCTTACACTTGCCAATATTAGCAATGTTTCCCTAATTATGCCAACATCATCACTTTAGATTACTAATATCAACATATGTTACCAATGTTGACACCTTTCAAAACATGTTTTACACCACAAAAACACCTAAATTCATACAACTTTACCCATACATTGGGGCAACTAGAGATCATATATATCTCCCCCAACCATAATAAAGTGTCATTGAAGGTCACTCAAATCTTCACCCTCAATGATTATACTTGGAACATCTAACTCTTTTTTTTCTTTTAATATGTCAGTACATATTATAAGACAAAAAAGGGAAAATGTAAAAACCAAAATTATGTTACACACATGTGCATATATATATGTTGAAACCCCTTAGGCCCATTTTAATAATAAAAATTAATCTCCCTAACCCATACTTTTACCCCTCACACATTTATTTAATTTAAAATACTCAATTAAGTTAATTAAAAACTCTTATTACCACCTTAATTGGTCACTTTGACCTATGACTAATTATCCTCTGATGTGTCACCTCAAGACCTGGTC
>JARHVA010002673.1:2427500-2428801 GCA_037957365.1 Torreya grandis
ATAATTATTCAAATTCATCTCTTTTCAAGGACTTCTTGTATTTGATATTAGTAGCTTCTATTATTTATGCAAGCAATTTATCTTTCATTTTTAGAACTTGATTGTTTAAAAGCATGGATTGACAGATTTCAAAGGAAGCTTGTGGTTCTTAGATCTAGTTCTCTAGGTAATCTGCCTAACTACCTAACTAATCAACCACTTCTTTAGTGTTTTATTATCTATAGGTCATCCTCCCAAGCCAAGGAAGAGTATTTATAACCATCTAGATCATGGAGCACAAACAACATCTAGGTATACTAACCTCACCCTTGTTTTAATTTAAAAAAAATTATTCCTAGGTTATAAACAAAAATTTATGTGAAACATTTTGTCACACCCAGTGGGACCCTTGAGTCTTTTCTTAGATTCATAGTTTCATTTAGGTGCTTATTCTTCTTGTTTTTTGCTCATATAATAAAATTAAAATTTCATTTTGGGCATAAAATTTATTGTGTACATCATTTGCTTTCCTATTTTATCTCATGTAGCTTAATTAATCAAGTAAATTAATCATAGATTCACTCTTATCATGCACACAAAACCAAACCACTCACACATAATCAAGCATAATAAAAAAAAAAAAATTAACATAAGCCTTGATTGGGATTTTCATCACCTAACGGTCACCTTTCCTTGGCTATCCTACTTGTATTTCACCACCAAGGGGAGAACCAACTTAGTACATTGGCTGAGTATAATCTCTAACAACTTGATATATCTTGGCTAATCACCCAAAACCCTTATCACTATGGTTTGTGAAGTGAGGGGGTAGGCCACAATATAAAACCACATACCAAGTTCTAGTATAGATCTTGAGAGCCTTTAACTACTTGAAACCATCCTTAGATGTCTTCTTCTAGTACTTACTCTACAATCCCAAGTTTGTATTCATAACTTATTAAAAATTGAGGCATAAGCCTAAAAAGAGCTAATAAATTATCCTAGGATTTTAATGCACATTAGTGTATGCATTGATTTCCTTGACATAATTTTATTTTTATTGATTTAGTTTTTAGTTTTGAGATTACTTGTATCTTCTTGTTTCTCTTATCTTCATGGTTTTAACTAGGCAAAACCTGATGAACCAAACACATCAAGATCCACCTCCTAATCATCCATCTTCCTCTTCTCCCTAATCTATAGAGTATGTCTCAGATGTATGGAGTTCTCCCCATCCTTGTGAAAGTCTTAATATACCTCAAAAAATTATCCAAGGAGATGCATATTTCTCCACCTTTCTAGATAATAACCCCATAGCCATC